>WEIT01030082.1:87055-120589 GCA_013389985.1 Dryoscopus gambensis
CCTGCGGCGGGGCTGCTGCGCTCGGTACCTGTCAGGGGCGGGAGGGCCAACTCCGGCACCCCCGGCAGAAAGCCAACGCAATTAAATGCCGCGGTGCCGGCTCGGGGAGGAGGCTCCTTCCCCCTCTGTTATTTTAAGGTGCACTTTTAAACCGCGCCCGTTCTGCAGGTTTTTTTTAATCCCCCCACTCTGTTTCTGGCACACGACGCTGCAAGCGCCAGGTTTGCGATGCCGGCCCTCACCCAGGGGGTCACACCTTGGCAGCCCGGCCACGCCGCCTCTGGCTGCCCGCGGGGACCAAGGCTCGTGTTGGACTGCGAGACTTCCTTTCCCTCCGTATTTATTATCCTCTGCGCCAAATTCTGTGTGGATTATAACTTGGGAGCCCCGTGCCAGTGCCGCCAGCGTGTCAGAAACTAAGCCTGTGCCCCTGCATCTCCCCTCGCATCCTGCCTTTGAGTTGCTTCAGTCTTTTAAAGCGCAGGGCATCTCTCTAACACGTTGTTTGGGACTTTACACCCTCACCCTTCCTTGTCTTTAAACTTTGCTGTGGGACTTCAAGGCACAAATGCAAGTAACAAATAAGTTTTCTTTTCACTGCTATTAACTAAATAGTGGGGACCTTTGGAAAGGAAAGGTCTCACCTTTGAATTTCACTGGTGAGAAAGGATTAATCAGAGCACTTTTAGCAAAGATTGAGACTGGTAAACACTGTTTTTTAAAAAGTATCTTTCTAAATGTGCCAAACCCCGGGTTTTTCCTCCTATTATTTCAAATTTTTAAAAACACCAGACACCTAAATTGATACTGTTTTTTCTGGATTTGAGTTTCACTCAAAAATTATTTTCAGCAAACCTGTCATCACCTGAGGTCAATCTTAGATGGCCAGTAATCAGTTTTCAGCACAAAAGTGGAAGTATTTTTCCACACACAAGGTCTTGCATGTTTTTACTTAATGCAATGTAAAATTAAGAACAAACAGACTGTAAGAAAACAAAAAGTCACGTATTAGCTGACGAGTTTCTTTTTTATGTCCAAAAAAGAGAAGATAGAAGAGCAAGAGGCAGTATTTTCTTCCATGCACCCTATTTTTTAATTTATTTTTTTAAAGATTAGTTCAATCATTAATATGTCTTTCACATAAACATGCTATGCGTTTCAGTCAGAGTAAAATACGGGCGCAGTTTATGGCTTCCAGTGAGTGGTGCTTGCCATAAATAAGCATGGACAGGTAAGAGGAACCAGCACCAGGCACTGCACTGTCAAGGGGAGCAGTGAGGCCTTTTGAAGTGCTCTGAGCAGGAAGCAGTGCAGCCTTTTTAATTAGAGCACATACAGCTGGAGGATATACAGGAGGAGTCTCCTAAGAATTTATTTTGGGAAGGGAGGGACATATCCTTCAGGTGTTCTCATTAATGCAGGCTTAAACACAGAGCATAAACCCCAGCATTTTGAGAAGAAAAAAAAAAACAACAACCCTTTCCCCCTAAATACCAGGGCTGAAATCCTGCTCTGCCTGAAATCGACTGATGTTTTGCCATTTTACTCAAGGAGACCATAATTTCTTTCCAAAAAATTAGTATGGACTGCTTGATCCCATTCCCATCAATAATAAGGCTGTACGTAGCAAACCGCTGTGTGTTTTCAGTGTGTTTACATGTAAATATGTAGGAACATCAGAAAAAAGAATGAATTTCAAGCTTCATCCTGCTTTTAGTCTGCATGCAAGGCCACTCCCTGATTTCACAAATTATTTCCGTTCTGAGAGGTCAAAATCAGCTCTCATGTAAGGATCAGACTGGAATTATTTCCATGGTATCCAAGCTTTTTATTTTTATGATAATTGAATTTGGGTCTCTGGACACAGAAATATCATTTGGTTTCCTTACTGAGCACTGATGAAACCAATTTAAAAATCTGTATAAATGATAAACTGGACGATTCTGAATAGATACGAAGTTTTGTTATGCAGGAGAAGGAACAAAAGTATCTCTGATAGAACTGCAAACAGTTCTTCTAAGCATTGTAACTGAGAGTGATCATTGCTTGCTTTTACCCTCTATCTGGTAGGTCGTAATTAGCTAATAATTTTCAAGATTTCTGTAATTGATTATGCCATTTAAGTCCACACAGCTATTTGCTAAGAAAAACTCGTCAGCACTTCTGCCTTAGTAATAAGATCTTGAAACACCTATTTTTTAGATCATTATTTCTTTTAGATGTCAGATATGTGATGTCAAAGTATTTGTGAAGACAGTAGAAAATGACAGGTCTATTACTGTGTTTAACTGCTAGCTCTTGATAAAAATCTCTGTGTGAGAGCTAGATGTGATTGTTATTAATGAGTCCTGGCTTTGTTTAATTTGGGGGATAAGCCGCATTAATATTTAGGTATTATTTTGAATATCAATTAAGAAAACACCTGGGTTTAGTTACAATATGCTACCTTCAAATTTTTGAATTGAAACAGAGTTTCCACTAGTGTTACTCTCTGTATTTATTAAAAACATTTTTCCTGAGAGCTAGTTGCTTTCTCATCAAAATAACTTAGATCATTGGACTGTACCAAGGATTTGATTAGTGTAATAATTATTTTTGTAATAGCAAGGAAAATCATCGCATTTTATTTTCTATCTGATAAATTAATATTTTTAAAAAGTTTAAAAGAAAAAAATCCTTACCCACTCCATCATTCATTGCAAACTGAATGTTATTTGTATGGATCGGTGTAGTGAGGTTTGCAAACAGCTTCAGGATAGCAAATGCTGATTTCTTACCTATGTGTCTGTAACATTTATTTTTTTGATCAAGACTGTAGAAGATGTGTAGGTGATTGATGAGTCTTATTTATGTATGAACTGATAGGAAATTGACTTACAAAACCGCTTATTTCTTCTGTTATATCCCGGTCAGATGTTTCTCGGGTTTATTGCACGCTGTACCTTAGCTTTTAAAGTGTGAGGATGGTGTCTACGTCTAGAAACAAGTAACAGATATATTTGCAAGCAGGTTTTGACACTACATAGGCAATAAAAATAATAATAAAAAGCTCTATTCTTATCATGCAGGTTTTTGTGACTGCATCTTTCTGAATCTGTTGTCTGTTAAAATTTCATTTCAAAATTGTTTAAAATATGACAAACGCCAACTTCAGAGAATTTGTAAAGTAATTCAAATGTGATTTTAAAAACATCATGCTACCATTAGAAATAAATTCTTACTTTGAAATCTAAAATAGGCGTGTGTAAGTTAAACTATCACTACCGAGAGCAGACAAATCTATTTTAAGATACTATGGTTTGACTATATTTCTCTCCATATCACTGGAGAAAAGGTTTTTTCTTTAGATATTTAAAGACTGTTTCATTATTGCTTTTTGTATTGTTAGATAGCTTTGTGGATTAGTAACAGGATTTTTCAAAACCATCAGGTTTTGAAAAAAAGCATGGGTTGTGTCTTGTGTCTGAGGCATTCGTGCTGCTTATTTTTATGTGGAACACTGAAAGAATGTTGTATTAAAAACAACAAAAAAATAAACCCCAAAAAACAAACACCTAAACCAAACCCCAGCTCTACAGTTATGTATTTCAGCTTCCTGAAAGATTTTATGAAAATTCAATGCCCTAAATATGCACTGTATATTTGTACGTGAAACAGATATATTTGATCTGCAGTTTTCTAAGAAACATAGCTGGTTAGTGGCTTAGTTCTCTAAAATGTGGCATTTAGCCGTTTGAAAAAACCCATTTCCAAATGTTATGAAATTAATTTTGGCTGGATTTTTTCTTTTTTTCAGAAATCTATGATCACAGCAGTAAAACTTGCTTATTTTCTACTGTGATTTTTATCATGGATCAATGACTCCATGTCAGCTTAAGGCCATTGACTTTTGCTTAGGTAGCAGACTTGGGACAAGGAGTTAGTGCATGCCAGCTTTTTGAGGTAATACTGCCCTGGACAGGACCTAGGCCTTGCACAATGGGGAGATGAGTCCAGTAGTTATTTGCATTTGAATGACTTTGGGAGTGGGGGAGGATGGTATCTGCTTTCTGATTGGTATCCAGCATTATTTCTACATCATTCTGCAAACAAAATCCTCTTGCATTTCTCATGTGGGGCTCAGGGCACTACCATGAAACCCTTTGCCGAGGTGGTGCTTTAGCTATGGCAGAATCGTTGTGCTTGAGGTGCCAGCTGGTTTTGCAACTTGGTGTCAGGGTTGGTGAGGGGGAGCAGGGAGCCTCCAGGGGGAGAGTCAGGGGAAGCAGCCCTGCTTCCCCAGACCTTGTCCAGCTGCTGGCGTGGTAGTGCACACGCTGTGGCTGTAACGAGAGTCTCAGCAAGTCGGCAAAGGTTCGGCTTCCTGCTGTCACTCATCTAGTGTGACACAATGAAGGCATTAGGGCTGAGGAGGAGACTGGCATGCGAGCTATACAATGTTCATTTTGAAATTATTTTTCTCCAGTATCTTTAGACCAGTCTCACAACAAAAACGTAAAGCTACAGTCAGAGAACCGAGATGAAGTCAGCAAAATACTGGTTTTGTTAATCTTGCCAGTTTGTCTCAGACCAGGCTTTAATATGACCTTCAAGCTGCTTTCTTCCTGCTTCTGCTGCACTGTGCTGCCAGTGAGGACAGAAGGAGTACCTATCACTCCTCCCACGGTAGCCTGGACTCTGGTTCTTGTCCAGCTACCTCTTTTTACCTGGACTGCTATGCCCATTTATAGATCCCAGGACACTCCCTTGTCATCTCACAATGTGACCAAAACCTTTTCCCACTGGATGGATCTGGTGGAGGAGTTGTTTTTGCAGCTATCCTATCCCATTTGCCTTGACCTAAAAAGCACTGAAATGAAAAAACCTTGTTTGGAAGACTGTTATGCCAAGCTACAGGCTCCTTGCTCAGGCAGGTTCTCTCCTATTAAAGGCAGCTGGGTGGAGCATTAGTAGGCTTGCAGGTTACTGTCATTTGTCATGCAAGGTGACCTAAATCAACTGAGTGATCCACCTAACTGGGACAAACACCCACGCAGTTCCTTCCTCCTGCATCATCTTTTGATGCCCTCATTCCAGCATAGATTACAAATACTTCTCTTAAGATCATGTTCATTGCTTTATTCATCCCACGCATTAACCAGAATACTTATGTATTCTTGTGGATCACCTGTTAAGTTGGTTGACTTGGGGCAGGGAGGTGGGTTAGGAATTAGACAGCATCCAGGTGTATTTAAAGCAGAAGTAATGTCCTGGGGATGTAAAAGAGAATTGTGGGAATATGTTGTAGGAGTTCCAAAATGTCAGCTCAGCTGTTCTCACTTCTACCATGTCCTCACTCTAAACTGGTTAGCTCAGGACTTTTCTGATACAGTACCTAAGTTTCAACCTCTGCATCTAGCCACAGAGATGAGTATGGATTCAAAGGATGTGTCAGCATGAATACAGGGATGTTTTTGCTGACCATCAAGTTATCTGGGCCCGAGTCAGAAGCCAGGGCAGGACTGAAGCCAAATCCTCTCGGTTGGTTCTTGGTCATGTTAGTGACTTTTGAGAAAAAAGCGGATTTGGTTTTGCATGTTTCCAGGGCTAAGGGAGAAAAAATGGTTTTGTTTACAACCCTTTACTGTTCATTCCAAGCAGTTTCTTACTCTTTTTAGCACATCTGATCAAAGAAACAGTGAACCGTTTGGGGTTTTTTTTTCTCCCCCCGCACTGAGAGTTGTTTGTTTCTGCCAGCAATGCCAAGAGACTTTGACTCATCCGGGACATTCAAAACTGACCCCTGGGTTTTTAGGCAGTGTGATTTTATTGTCCTTCCTGTTCCTATTGTTTCAACAGGTTCCCACAGCCAGTGTCACCATAGAAGGAGCGTCTGCCCTCAACCGTGTCCGCTGGGCCCAGGCTGGGAAGGAGGTAGCAGTTGGTGATTCAGAAGGCCGCATATGGGTCTATGATGTTGGAGAGGTATCTTCTTTTGGGATTCTTTTGTGGTTTTGTTGGCGTTTTTTGTTTTGTTTTGTTTTTAAGCTCAACTCTAGAGACTGCCACATCCAAGTTTAAGGAAGAAATCAGTCTTACTGTTTCAGTGGGGTCCTCATTGAATTCGGGTTGCCAACAGGTATTAGTCATAAAGCTACCTTGCAAAAGAGTTAACTTGTAAAAGTCTCATGTGAAAAGTCTCTTTTGAAAGGTTCCAGTGTTTTTCAAACTGTTTTTTTATAATGGTTCTGTGGGTACAGTTGGGAAAAGTTAAAAGAACATAAAGAGAAAAAATTGAGGTGCTAAAAGAGGCAGTGCTGTTCTAAAGCTGGTCCTGAAGAGTTCACCTTTTATACTCCAGTATCTCTTATTTCATGACTGGCTTATTGCTGTAAATTTTGTCCATGACATGTACAGAATGCATCTGTTCTTTTGATGCTGCTTCATATGTCTGGATACATGCAAAAGTACCAAAAGGAGGAAATGAAAGGTGTCATTTTGAAGGATGGTAGGTGCGTGCGTGATAGACTATAGTGGGTTGCGTATTCTGTGTCTAAGGCTGCTCTCAATTCACCCTGCTACATCTTTATTATAAGCATCTAAACTGCAGTGTGTTTGGCAGTGATGAATCTAACTCTTTGTTGATGAATGCGGTATGAAGTGTTCCAGCAGCATTACAATCCCTTGGAACAGTTAAGGGTGAATCTCTGAGCAATCAGCCTTTATGTAGAGAATTTGTTTTCCATCATTATCTGTGATAGGATACTGAGATACCCATCTCTACACAGTAGGGAAACATTATAGAATGCATACAGAATTATCTGTAACTCTCATAAAGTGATTTTATGGCCCATAGCAAAATTGCTTGTGCATGACTCATATTTTTGGATTTCATTCACTTGTGCAGGAGTTGCCTTTCCTCACAAATGTTTGCTGAAACTTCTTGCCATATTGTTAGCATAATCTCTAAATTGTCTAAGGTTACTGTGCTCAGATTTCGACTGTGACACTGGCAGGTCAGCTGTTTTTATTTATTTTTCATTTTTGCATGACTGTTCTGTCTTTCAAGTGATACAACAGGCTGTGGAAATGTCTTTGATGACAGCACAGTCTGATCTTGTCTGGGAGTCTAGATGGGCTGTAGAAATGTCTCTTTTTGCATATCATACACCACGTCTTTCATAGGAATATTTACTCCTGCAAGCTCACCCAGAAGAAAATAGTGTTCTATGCAGAAGTAGCAGTATTGAAGTTTTTGACCTTTCCTCTGTATAATAAGACGTCATCTTGCAAAATGAGTCATAGTGATACACTCAAATAAAAAAGAAAGACAGGCTTCTATTACTTGAAAAAGAAAACAGAATTGTTCAGTATGGATTTGTGTGAGTCCAGTTCAGTGTTACATAAGGAGTTCTGCTTCAGGGATGCTGTGTGCCCTGCCCATGCAGAGCCTAAGTGTCTCCAGCTCAGCTCCATATCCGCTTAAGTAAACCGATGGATGTCCATCCACATGGCTACTGACAGATCACTTCCAACCCTCCTGCTCTTCTGTAATGAGTGAAGAAGCTCGTTAATTTGCTGCCTGATTCATTCCGGCAGTATCAGTCTCTGCAGTAACTGGTGTATGAAATTTAGGAGAGGTTGTCTGGGCTGCAACACTGCTGGGGCTGCCAGCATGCCTTTTTCTGGTTTAAAAAGAGAAGGGTGCTCCTATATTCTCTAGCCCGATTGTTCTCACTATAAAGCCTCAAGTGAGATGCAGAAATACTTTGCAGATCAAGAGCCTGGAACCAAGGTCATGGACAGTGAGTAGCAACCTCTTCAGTCATTTAACCCTGTGGGCCAGTCTGTAAAGAGCTCTTTGATGAGAGATTCCATCCTTAGCTGTCCTCAGGCGTGACGCAAGGGGATTCACAGTGCATGTGCACTTTTGGAAGTGTCTGGTACAGAAGTATGGCAGCCTTTAAGGATTTTGCTTTAATTCGCTGTGTAGGCACTGGCCAGTTTTTTGGCTCAGCTGGGGTCCTCCTTTGACTGTCCTTCTTGTAGGGGTTTGATTCTGGGATGATGGAGTTGGTCTGACAGTTAAAAGGGGGAGTTCTCCTGCCAGCCGTCTCTAGCCACCTCCCTTGCTGCCCAGTTTTTTTGCAGGTAGCAGTGCTTGTCATCACTCACGTTGTGCAGCAGGAGATAGGTCAGAGAGAAGTATTTATTTATTTATTTGTTTTGTTTTCTTTGGGCTGTTTTTCTCCATGAACTGACTCACGTGGGAGTAGATGAGTGAGCAGGTGGCTGGGGTCGAGGGGCTGGGAGCTGGACTGTACGGCACCCAGCAGCAGCTAACTTCCGTATTTGACCCAGCCGTGTTGCAAATCCTGACACTGAGCTGTGACAGGTGACCTTTCAGCACCAGCACTCCTTTCATCTCCTACAACATCAGCTTCTGAAAAGGCCTCATCACTGGAAGAACTCCTCTCTGCCTGGCTGATAACTCAGTAGCATCCACTTGTTTGAAGGTGCATCTCCCTGATTTGGGAAGATGGGTGTGATTACTTGCGTTAGAAAGTCAGCAGGCCACTTTATAAAGGCCCTAAATACACTCACCAAAACCATTAATGCTCTACTTACACTGCACCCTTTTAAAAAGCTTTGTTTTCTTGTGACTGTTCCAAATGTCACATTAGATCAGCTGTAAACTCATAAAGCACTGGTTCCATCAGAAGAAAAAAAATACTATATTTGTATTTTAATACAGCATGGTATCTTTGAATTTCACCTTACTAGATAAACAATTTTTCTTCCCTGTTTCATTGACTGCATAGATTTTGTGAATTTTGATCAGAGCCGAAAACATCAGGCTATCAAGCATTAAAGAAAAAATTAAGTGGTAGGAATTTTTACTTTGATAGATTCATCACTGTTTTAAGGAACTATCCTAAAGAGCAGTAAAGTTTACTGCTGCTATTAGCCCATATGGTATAAAAAGAAAACATATGACCCAAGTGAAAAACATAAGACATAAGGCCTAACCTTACATCCTTTGAGAAGGTAAGGAGGGTGGGATCGGGGCTGTTTTCGCTTGTGTAAGAGTTTAGGATTTGGCCCATGTTGATGTGTTATCCAGTCATGATCTTTATGACACAAGAAATGTCAGACACATGAAGAACATGGCAGGGTCCATGACTAGGGAGTTAAAAATAATGGTGACACTTTCAGTTAGGCTATATAGTGTTATCTCCTTTGACTGTGTACTTTTAGTTGTTTGATTTTGGCATCACATCTGAAAATAACTGAACACATTTATTTTCACAGTGAGGGGTCTATTTTCTCCTCTATGTGTGTGCTTTATGCCCATTAGCATTAATGGGAGTTATACACACACTTCCAGTGGAGAGATTTAAACAGTCCATATAGATGTGCTCTTGTGGATCAGTAAGCACTGATTTAAAGAATGTGAATTATAAAATGAAATAAAAACCTAAACGTGCAAAAATTGATTGTTTCAGTGTGATGGGATCTTAAACCTATATAACTTAACTAGTATCTATAACCAGTCATTGTAAATACATTTTAGTCTTTGTAAGATCTAAATATTTAAACTTTTGCTGGCATAGTAGTTGTGATATTATTATTGTGATAGTTTGTGTAATATATTTTAGCTTCTGTGGCCTTACGGCTTATTTACTGGGCAGCAAGTTTTCTGTGTGGTAGAAGTTGATTTTAACAGAACATGGACCGCTGCCTATAGATTTATTCACATGTTCAGATGATTGATAGTTAGACCTAACTGCATGTCTGTTCTGCAGATATATTTTCTAGAAAGCTTGCTCCCATTGTGCACGCTTCAGTGATGTTACACAGTGCCTGCTGTCATAAATATTCCCTAACAACCATGTTTGTTGCTTACCTAGCTTATTGCAAATGCTCTTTGCACCTTTGGTTGTCAAAGAAGCAGCTTCTCATCCACCTTCTATTATTTCTTTTTCTTTTTTTTCCCCCGTTTATCTCTTCCAGGTCATATTATGCTTGCACCGTGAGTACATAGATAGAAACTGTAAGTCAATGACTCATTTGATTCTAGTAAAATATAAAGTAAGTTTGCAGCATAGGATCACAGAATTTGAAACTGTAATCACGAGGAGCGTAATGCAGTACGATATTTTCTTAAAGTGGTTACAGGACAAACTATTGCATCTGTTTGGCGGTCTTTCAGATGATTGGTTCTAGTCGTGCTTTTAAATGGCAACTAGTATGACAGGTGGACTGGAGAGAAGAAAACATCCCTCTCAAGACCATCCAGGAAGGTTGGCTCTGCCAACAAAACAGTTACCTGGGATTCTTTGTACAGTTACTACCTCTGTCCTCGTTTCTGTGCAGTGAAATCAGAATCATATGGATGTTTATGTGAGTTTGTTAGGTTTCAGAATTAATACTGCCTTAAGCCTTTTTAGGGCTGCTGTGTTAGGTTGTTTGTGTACTTCCTCATTTGCTCCATGATAGGTGTTAATCCCGTATCTCATTTTCAAGTACGTGACCAGTGAGAGAGGAGCTGGTAACTGCCCGGAAGTATGTGGATGAAGTGTACAGTAAAGATATCCCACTGGTGCCTATAAAATAATTTCCTTTGATTTCAGCAGCCTTTAACAGCTGCTCTGAGATTCTTAGGGTTCTAGACAGAAGCAAATGTATATGTGTGACCAGATCTCACATTTCAGCATGAGTATTGGGTCACTTGTTTTTCTGGCTAGAGTGGGGAAGGATTTGTACTTTGTACCTCTGTCTTGTGATCCCCGTGTTTCACTACAGATTTTGTACAGAAAACACATATCCAGCATCTTTTTCATGCAGTTAAAAACTGCTGTAGCCCAAAGAGAGAAATATGAAGCTAGGTTTTGTGTCATGTAGTTATCCAGGTAGATTTTCTAGTAGGTTCGCTTTTGCCATCGTAAAGCTTCTGTAGAGCATATATTGAGTGGGGAAATGTTTTTGCCACAAAAGCAGAGTTGAGACTCGCCATAAAACATTTTATTTTAAAATCTGTGTTGAGTTACAAGTATTCTTGGAACACAGATAAATGGCTCATGCACATATCCATGAAGGCAAATTTGAGCAATAATAAGGGGTTGTGCTTACAGCCAAGTTTTATTCAAAAACATTCAAAGATTAAGTAAGACACAGTAGTTACAACAACGTGCACAATCCAGGCATAAAGGATAATTAAATTTCACCATTGATATTTCTGGTAGGGAGGTTGGAACCCTGGCCTCAGAGAATTTTAAAAACATGTTTTAACAAAGCAGAATCTCTTAAGAGTTGCTGGAAAATGTAAAGAACTAAGGTTTTGATTTGCTTCCTCTTTCCCCCTAGTTTTATAATGTTCAGTCTTGAAAGTCTTTTAAAACTGGAAGCATTTAGAGATGAAAAAAAAAAATACCAGGAACTTCAGCTTTTTACTTGAATATCTGAAATATTGAGCAGAACAAGCTCCTTGTCCCTCATCATTTCAATTTTGACTGATATACTCAGTATTCACAAAGGGATATTTGAAGTAGGTTAAATAAGAACTCCCTAATGAAAAAAATGCACTAGTTTGAAATCAGTCAATTTAATTACTGTGTTTTATGAAGGCCATTACCCATTGCTGATTACTAGGGTGATAAAATCTTTAAGCTTTGGTAGCCTCCATAGGGGGTGAGCTGATCTAAGTAGAGCAAAGTCCAGTCATTATCACCCTAAATACTTGTGTTTCTCATTACAATATTCATTACTTTAGGTTACTGTGAACGCTTTGAGGTCTTTATGTAAGCACTGGTTTATTCCTCTGTAGAAAAACAATGTTAGGTTGATAAGTTAAAACCAAGTGTTTAGATACTTCTACATTTTAAAAGAAGGCTTAGCTACATCCATACATAGAAATGCATAAATTTATACCTCTGAGTATAAATTTCCCTACGCACACCTATTGATGGCTGTTTGCGTGTCAGTGAGGTTGTATTAGTCTGATAAGAAATGGAAAGGGATATGAGTTACCTTGTTCTTTCAGTGTGTTTGGGTACTTAAAGAAGCTGGAACGGAGGCTTGTGTTCCTAATAACAATGTTTATTAGGGAAGTACTTTTCAAGAGGGAAAACTGAGCCATGATCTAATTAATCTGAGTTACCTAAGGCTGGTTGCTGAGGATTGGAGTTCTTTATCTCCAGTGCCAGCCTGGGGCCTTGCACTTCCCTTTCTCTGCCACGTCTTGCATATCATGTGGCATTACTGGCTCTCTGCCCTTCCCAGTCTCCCTCATCATGGGCTTCAGACTTACAAAGCAGCTTCATAAAACTGATGTTGTTTAAAAGATCAAAATTTTGCGAATGCTCTTTGCACCTTTGGTTGTCAAAGAAGCAGCTTCTCATCCACCTTCTATTATTTCTTTTTCCTTATTTTTCCCCATTTATCTCTTCCAGGTCATATTCTGCTTGCACTGTGAGTGCAAAATCACTTACTCTTTTGTTTAAAAAAATATTTTATTTTAAAAAAGAACTCTTGAAACATGTCAGGGAGGGATGTGGATCTGGGTTGCAGGGAGAGGAGTGTAGCCTGTAGAAAGGGACGGAAGAACTTGGTGTGATTAAGCCAGGGAAGCGTGAGCCTGGCAGCAATATAGATGTTTCATATTCCTGCAGAGATAGGAGTGCTTGGGGCCAGAGGAGGAGAGCTAGTGAAGCTGAGGACACGCTGCCACCAGCGCATGTGGCTGCAAGCTGCCCGTGTATTCATTTGAGTCAAAAATTAGAAGAATATTTTTAACTATCAGAAGGCTGAAGTCCCAGAGTGGGTAGAGACGGTGGGACAAACATCCTCTCAAAGTGGAGCCTGTCAACAGGATTTTGTGATGTGCTTGTGCATGATGCAGAAGTGGATCACACCTGGTGTACAGGGTCACTCTCCTGCCCATTCCCGGATATTTGCTTGTTCTTGCCAACAACAGATTCCTCTGTTTCTCTCTCCAGATAAATGGACATGAAATTCCACTTCCATTTTACTATCTGAATGTTACTTGTTAAAATTATAGGAGGAAGTGTCAGATTTTTAATGAAAGTACCTTTTTTCCTCATTTGTTCATTAGACAGTGAAATTAAATGGGTATTAGTGAAAACAGACGGAAGGGGTGAGGGTTTTAAATGGTCATCCTAAAAATTCGGTTGATTCTTTATTCTTAGCTTCCACTTGCTTATGATGAAATATTTCAGCACTTCTCCAGAGACAGCTTACTAGCTCCCCAGAGAATTTCACGGGGTAAAAAGACATGAGTTTCCAATATGATACAAATATCATTTAGAGGAATTATTCAACTCCTCATCGGATGAAATAAAAACCTTAAGAAACCCAGTCAACCAACCAGCAAAACTCTGGCCCTAGTCCATTTTATTCATTTGCACACTACTTTTAAAGCTGACTTATGTTTCCTTTTCCTTTGCAAAGGGCCAGATCCTCCCCCTGCAGAGAGGATCAGAGAGAACAAGCCACATGTGACAGGAGTTAATCATGTAGCTTAATGCACTATTGGAAGGCACTCAGATAACGGAGTGATGAGAGTGGCAGAAGAGAATCTGTAAGAGATCATTCCCCTTCTGCACAGTGCAGCCTGCAGGAGGGGGAGAATGGAGAGCTGTGTGTGACAGCGTTCCTGCTGGTATTTTCCTGCTGAGCTGGGAAGCACAGTAAAGGGCAAGAGAAAAAAAGAAAAGGGAAGCCCAGATCGCACATCCCAGTCTGTCCACATGGGCACTACTGGGGGCTTCACTACAAGCTCCTCAGTTCCTGCTTCTCCTGAAAACTTGTCAAGAGGCTTAGTGGAAAAGATAACCTGGGTCCAGGCTTTCTGTGGTAGTTGTAGCTGAGACAGTGGTCTCAGCTTTAGCTGGTCTGCTCCCATCCTAACCCTGTATCATGGAACACTGTGGGGGAGCACAGCTGTAGTCAATGTATGTTAATAGTGTCACAGAACATGTATTTTAAATACCTAGTTAGTCTGTCGGGTGACATTTTCTCTGAAATTTTTTACCCCCCTTTCTGATGTAAAAAGAAGTGTTACTGAAGAATGTCCATAGCTTTAAGTAACAAAGAGTATGGAAGAGGAAAATTGCCAAGTACAAAATTTAGTTTAAGCTCAGTTTGTGTGCAGCAATGTGCACATTTCATAGAAATCCGTGACTTATCATTGTGGTGTTATAACACTTCTGAAACAAGAGCTGCTTTGTATAATTAATTTTTTCAGGGGGCTTCTGTGGTTTCAGCCTGTCACATCCAGTAGCAGTTTTAATTTTGAGAATCCTTAACTGTGTTTTCAATCTTTATGGTTTGCAAAAGGGTCTGTATTTTGAACATGAAAAAATACTTAATTCGTGACTTGGAAAGTAACAGTTAAACCTAAAATATCAACTGAGGATAACTCTGGGCCTTAATACATCCTATTTTGCAGCTAAAATTCTATATTCTGTGTTTAATTTAAATGTGAAATGTATACTCCAGTGCCTAAAGTGATGGAAGAATCTATGTCTGAAATGAAAAAAAAAAAAAAGAAAAACATCAAAATAAAACCCATTGCTGTTTCATGATGGATAAGCTCTTGCAGATAACAGGATGTGTACAAAGTCTCAGAGAAGGCAGCAACTCTTCTGCAAACTATAATCTTTGAGCAGTTTATAAGCTGCTTATGGTGATAGTCCGTTTGCCAACTGAGAGCCAGAAAGCTGTGGCAGAAGTCCTTTAGAGTTTCTGTCCTGCCAGGTTTCCATGGCATGGACATGGCCAGCTTGGTTTGGATGGGAAGCAAGCTGAGCTGAATATGATTTATTTCTTCCCTGAGGCAACAGTCCTTCACACAGCTGAACTTCCAGGGAGGCACCTTTGCCAGTGCAGCTACCCCACAAGCTGAAGCTCTGGTATTTCAAGTGAGAACAATGGGCCTGTTCTTCCAATCAGTGTAGTTGTCAGTAAAAGAAAAAATAGTAGGTATTGGAAAGAGCAGGTCGAGGGCGCCTTACCTTCTAGTTTAGTTCATTTGGTATTTTTAGGCTTTCTTGTGCAATAATGACAACTGATAACATAATTTGGTAGAGGAGGAATCCTGATCTCTTAGCTCCAAATGTTAAATGTCCTGAAATGCATGTAAAAAATTCCAGGACCTTTTAATGACTTTGAGAAATGACAGCTGGAACAGGACTGAGATCCCCACAGGAGGTGAATGGCAGGCAGCATGCCTCACTGTTTTTCTCAATCCACCTGTAAATTGATGGCATTACAGAAGAAGTGGAATGGCAGGAACTGCAAGAACTTTATTGCTTACGGCACCACCTCTGCCGAAGCAAAATTGTGAGCTTTCCTCAAGCACGGCAGATGCTCTTTCTGCTGATTAATTCCATTAAATCTCTTCTGTTTCCAAGGACTTACAGGCCAATAGTCTCTACCATTGAAAGTATCTCTTGAAGGAGATGCATAGGACAGGCTCCTCCCAATATAAGTGATGAAAGCACTTCAGTGGGCTTAAGAACAAGCTATAAGCTTATAGTCAACCTTAGTATTTTAAAAATAAGAGGTGATTTAAGGAAATAAAAGTTATTGAAATTTCAATTTGCAGCCAACTCTTTCAGGGTGACTGATGATTACTCAGTGTTTTATCCTCTGTAGTTGATGTCAAGTGCAGCATTTTGATACATTAGTTGAGGGAGGCATAATCTGTTTGATAGTTTGGGCATCATTCCTTCTAATTAATTCAGGAGAGCCTGACCCAGCTCTGGTATTAGAGGTGGAACTGTAGCATTGTCTACAAAATTAAAGATACTTCCCACTGCCTTGTTTTCTTTTCCATATGCCCTATCAAGTTGTAATCCATCAGGCTGAAGTTTTCCATAATTGATGTTTGCTTCTAGCACAGGTTTTGTTGTTTCTTACTTTTTCTTTCTTTTTTTTTTTAAGATTAAAGACAGTACCATAATGCAAAATTAATAACATGCTCAAATTGAGGGAGTTAGTCTTAACTCTGACATTTTCTATCTTTGAAGTGTTACAGTCTGCAGTCTTAATGTTCTGTTAACAGATGCATTTATGTGTCACGTATGTATAATTTACAGGCTATGTTTTATTTTGTTCTCCTGTTAGACTGGCATCAAGATGACTGATGCAGACAAAGAGCACTGAGTTTAGAAAAGAATTAATGGGCATTCAAATGCTTCAGTTCCTATGTAGGCCCTTTGTACAACATATCTTTGCACATTACATATAAATTACTAAAATAACACCATTGTTAGCTTGGTATTCAAAACATAATTTGGCTTCTACTGTGTAACAATTCAGAAGTTACTGTTCTCCTTAGAAGAAAAAAGTCAAAGTTTGCTGAAAATTGATTCAGTTTTTGTTTCAGTTGGGGATTTTTGATATAAGCTAATATTTTGTCTTTTTTTTACTAAGGCAGCACTAGTTAAATCAGACCCTGCTGGCGAATTGCAAAGAAATAAATCACAACAGACATTAATCTAGATGAGGGCTAAGTAATTAACTTCATAGAAGGGTGGTGTATATTGTGTCTGTGACACTAGACTGACTGCTGTGCATAGAATAAATGCAGTATTTAGGTTGCCTATGGTATTCCACCCCTTCAATTAAGTAAACAAATATATATAGAGCTACTCTGGAGTGTATCCTTTGTGGTCTAAACACTGTATCTTATTAAAATCATCTGCATGCGGTATGTGGGGTTTGAGTTCCTGCCAGTGGTTTCATCTATTGTTAACAGTGATGCTCGGCTCTCCCAAGAGTTAAATACAGTGGTACTTCAGTTATGTGCAAAGGGTGCTCTTGGTTACTTTGGTGGCCATTTCGTTGCATATTACCTCCCACTTTGTTTCCATCCATGTGTGTGGCATAGGGTGTTGCCTGAAAAAATATAGGCTTTTTCAGGAAATAAAATATCCATATAGGTTGAGAAAAATATCAAAGGCAGCCTGTAATTGATTCTGGGGGGCAAGACCACGGCCAGAATAGGTGTGTGCCTGCCTGCTCTATGTGTGTATCAAGATATTTAATATTTATATTTGCATATCTGTTTCACCTCAGCAATAATGACAAAACATCTGTTGAACTCCAGAAGATAGGATCAGTTCTTAACATGGAAATATGATTGTTCGTTATTGTTTGTATTGCAGTCCTCATTCTGCAAGTGCTGTCTTTTACCTGGAAAATGAGACCAAGTGATTGCTCTACTTCTTCGAAATCATCAAGTTCAAGTAGTTACAGTTTATCATCATGAAACACATTTTTAACTACAATGTCATAACTGCATTCAGATGTTAATCCATTGCTCCAAGTATTTCCAGCAGATTTCTTTTCAGAACTTAGAGATATGGACAATATAGATTGACAGAAATTTTGCTCACAGAAAATACAGCTAAAACTACATTTGCCTGAAGCTATGTTCATTTGATGATGCTGTTAAATTGAATTGAAAGAATATTAAAATGGTGATAAGCCAAACACACAAATAACTTCCTGTGAAGTCTGAGATTTTAGTCACTAGTTTACCAGACTTGCTGTTGCTCACAAACTCAGATTAGTCTGAATATTTTCTAAGTTTTAATTAGCTATCTCTTCAAAGAGTGTTTAACTTGCCTTTCTAAAAAATTGTAATATCAACAGGCCATTTTAGAACATTCATTTTTATACAGTTTTTATTTTCCCTGCCAGATACGAGATTTTATGGTATATATGGCTGTGTGGAAGCAGAGACAAGTAAACAGAATTGTCTAAAATAAGATCACCCTTTGCCTCCAAACAGCAACAAACCCAAATGCAATTAAATGAAAGATGCATGTTAATCAGAAAATGTCTGACCTTTTGGAGCAGAGTGATTAGCTATAGAAAGTCATCACTTAGGATCAGAACAAGCTTTTTCTTAACACAAAAATAAGAAAGCATTGTGCTTCTATGAAACATTTGAATGGGTCACAGAGTTTTGAACTGGGAACTGCTATCACCCTTGGAGTGTGTCTTGGACCACCATGCAGGCTCGTCTGCAAACTTCTAATTGAAAGCAGTGTGTGGCACTAGGGCTGCGACCACAGACTCTGGCAGATCTTCCGAGCCGTGGTGTAGCTGCTCATTGTCAGATTCTCCATTTACACCTCTGTCCATGGGACGTGTGGGTCAGCAGCTTTACAGGCCATGCTGGTTGGAAAACTTTTCCCCTTCACAACAACCTCTCAGTCACTGACAGTGTTGAGGAGGTTCTTCCCATGGCTGTTTTTGCTTTGAGGCTTCTGAACTCTAGGTGAAGACAAAAAAAAAGTGACTATTAAAGTGGTGACTGGGATTACACAATTATTTCACCAGTGATCAGTGCTGCAGATTATGAACTAGCATCTCAGTGACAGGTAAGTAAGCCCATGAGGTACAGTCATTAAAAGGAAATGGAACAGGTTCAACATGGACAACTGTGCTCCCTTTGAGCTCATGGGACACTGGTTCCTCTGAAGTGGAGGTGGCTGCTGCTGCTGAAATTGCATTTTGATCCCTTCTCAGGAGAGTCCACTGTCCTCAAAGGAGAGCTGTGATGGACAAGAGCTTGGAGGGATGAAGGCAGGAAGAGTTTGTCCACTCTCATCCCAAAGATTTAGAGGCTTCAGGGAAGGCAAGGAACCAGAAATAAAGTGAAATATCCTCGATGAATAATTCATTGGCTGGAAAGTGGCTTTTCAGGGAAGCTGAAGCTGTATAGGGATTTGGACAAATTCAGCTGAAACACTCAGCCATAAAAAAGATGGATAGGAGGGAAATATACAAAAGTCTTGAAATGTGCTGTAATATCTTGTTTCAACCATCTGGATAGATTATTTTAAAAGGCACATTCAAAGATTTGGGGATTTTGTATCAAAATCTTTCTCTCCTTCTCTCCTTCTTTCCTTTTCCATTTCCTTTTCCTTTTCCCTTTCCTTTTCCTTTTCCCTAACTTAAAAGAGTAAATGTACTAGAAAGTGTTAAATGATCTGAAAATGAAATTGATGTTGATTTGTGTCTTCAGGCACCGTTTTTTTGTTCCTTTCCTGCTGGCTGGGGGAGCCCAGCACTAATCGACACAGAGGACAGCATCAAGAGTTGTCTGGTCAGAGCATCTCCTTTTCCTGAGTTCTGTCACAGTCTTCAGAGTAGTAGTGTTCAGTGAAGTTGCTATTAGCACAGTTTCTAGGAAAACACAGGAAATACAGCTTGTGTTTGTAAAATCTCTGGTGTTTGGATTGGAAGGTCTGCACCCAGAGGAAGTCTCTGGCTCCATGAGAAGGTGGAGGAGGCTGGTTTTGGTGAAGTTCACGTGCCCGGTGCTGCATGTGCTCCCTGGCGAGCCTCAGGGGCAGAGTCCTCTGTCACACCCTGCCAGATGCACATAAACCATCTCCTTGGTCAGTCCTAGCATGGAGCGGGGCACATTTTAGGGAAGGAAAGCTGACAGGTAAGTGAAATGCTTGGCTAGAGTGACCTCCCAAGAAACAGAAGCTTCAGAAGGTTCAAGGGCTCTGTGGTAGCACTGAGATACAGTTTGGTTGTGTACTGCATAAATCATGTAGAATGGTGGCACATCGGCAAGGCAAGGACAGGTGCTTGTCAGGAAGATCCTGGCGGCCATTTTTCTTAGATAATACTGGTTTTCCTCATTAGAATTACTGTCTGATGCAACCTAAACGTACCACGATGTTGAAGCACTGTGAGTAATTCAGCCAATTAATTAGGTGTGGGTAGCATTTGCCTTCCATTGTAAAGGGATCAGAGGAAAACAATAGCTTTTATGTTCTCATTCTGCTCCATACCTTAGCATCAGTTCAGTCAAATAACCCTCTGACCCAAATAAGTTACTGTATTAAATTATTATGCTTTGGTGAACATTTCTGCATCAACATCATGACATGGAAGTCAACACATGCTGGTTTGTAGTAACTGGGACAGAAAAATTGCCACCTGAGGGAGGAACACCCAGCCAGATAGCTCTAAACCTCTCCCCTTCCTCTGTGGAGCATCTCATCATTTCTTCCACCTCTGCCCTGGTTTTGCAGAAAAAACATGTGCAGACAAGCTGAGAGGGAGATCCCACAGATAGGCCCAGGTCTCCAGCACTTGTGGGTGTCAGTGTGCCCAGATGAAGGAACTTGAATGGAAAATGACTGGAAGGGGAGCATTAATCCAGAGAAGAATTTGAATTGGAGTTTGTGGATACTTTTGTTTTTGTATGTGGTCTTTTGCTGTGTAACTGCTGTGGTTTAGTACTGGGGCCTTTGCAAAAAGAAGGGGTTTGGAGAATAAAAGACAATTTTTCCTTTGACTTCATTATTGCTAAGGTTTCCCTCTGCATCCTTGAGGAATTTATATTAGAGAGGTTTATTCTACTAACAGTCTATTAGCAGGATTGGCCCCTTGTTAAAAGCATGATGTGGTGCATGAGATTAAATAAGGTAAAGTAAGATGAAGTTGTAAGGAGTTAGGTTGCATGTGGGCACTGAATGTTTTTTCCTCTGTGCTAAAGGTATTGACTTCAGTCATTAATTGCTTTGTGAACTGGGTCACTAGAAGTGACCCAGGCCTTGCTAACACTAAGAATAATGTATGTAATGCATACATTCCTCGGGAGACTCTTCAAGTTTGAGATATGAAGTTGTTTTAATAGCCTGGACTTTGATTTTATTTGTCTGTGGCCATGCTGTGGAGTAAAGGTAATTAAATTATCTCAATGTCATAAATATATTTAATTTTTTTCTTTAAAATGACATATTTTCTTTTTCAGCCATTTAATACAATGTAATGCTGTTAAAGACTTCAGAAGACAAGGAGAAATGATGCTTTATTAAATTCAGAAAGTCCTTTGCCTAGGATATTGCTCCACTTTAAAGATTTTTCTACTTTTTCTACTGCTCATTTCATTCAAGAGTTTGACAAATGGTAGTGCTGAGCATATCACAAGAAATGAAATATTTTAGGAGATGCAGTAATAATGGAGATGGTTGCGCAGCTGGTTTTGGTTCCATCTCTGATAGAAGGATCTCTGCGCTGCCCCTTACTACTGTACAGAAGCTGGTATAGGTGTGTGGCTGTGACCAAACGTGTGCTGCAGGTACTTGTGTGCTGGTGCAGTGACCTCTCTTCTCGTGTTACATTTCTTGCTGCTGAAGGATTTTGAAAGAACAGAGTGGTCTCTCAAATACAGGCCATCCCAGATTCACATCCTGCATGTGAATGTGACAGACAGCTGTCTGAAATTACTTACTCTTGTATCTCTGGTCTGCATTCCTGGGAGAAGGAGAAAAATGCCACAAGTGGAAGACAAAGAAGGGAAAACTCAGAGATTGCAGTGATGCCTATATCAAGTGGGCTGAGGTGGCTTTTTCACAGGTTGCATTTCTCAGTCCATAGCCTCAGCAAATGCTGAGCTGTACTATATTTTGTGTTTCACCAGGCAAAACCCCAAACTTGCACACCAGCCCTTCATAATGTAACTCAGTCACTGATATATGTATATGGGAAGCTTTAAAAACCACGATGTTTTCCCCCAAAATACTGGATGTAGAGGCAAAGCTAGATACAAAATAGTTGAAAAAACCTGATAATCACCAGTGAGATACGGATATGTTTAGATCTTGTATTGCAAATTCCTGTCCATACGATTAACACTTGCAGCAGTGTATGTGGAGTTCTCACCTGCAGGTAATCTTGGACATACACACAAGCTCTTTCCCCAGCTGGGTCATGTAACAGATGCTTTTCTTAGTCTCCAGTTCTGTGTATCCAGCTGAGATATAAGTAGAGGAGAATAATTTGACTGTTTTCCAGTACAGTGTACCATACACCTCACGGGCACCTATGATCTACTAGTGCCACGTGGACGTAATTAGCTGACCATCTGCTTGGCACTTCTTGTGGTGTATTAAAAGATTTAAGTCAGTTCAGTTTGAGTAATGGGTAGTGCAAACTGGATTAGCTATGGTTCATACCTATTCTTCAGTCCAAAGGCATTCATTTGCTGAGGTGGACAGCAGTTTATTATGTGCCCTGTCGTTTCCAAACAGTTGCCTTCTTCAGTTCCAAGCACTGTGTAATGTCTTGAAACAGTTATTCTTTCATATTATACGCAGGACATGATCACAGCACTTCAGGAGGGCAGTAAAAACTTGTATGGTTCATGTGGATGCTTGTTGCTGTTTTCTGGAATTTGGCTTAATGAAAACAAAGTTGAGAAAAGTGCTTGTTTTGTTTTGGTGTTTCGTTAATTTTTTTTCTTTTTAATTATCTCAATCCCAGCTTCCATTATCTTCCAGAAATTGCACTATTGGATCCAGCTGGAAATGACTGCAGTATTATTTTGCCATAGCACTAAAGCGTTTTGTCTGGAAGTTCAGCTATTTAGATTACAAGTCCCTCTTGAAGCCTAATGTTCAAGAGCTCTTCATTAGAAACATCAATGGTATTAAATGGAAAAGGATCTTCTTGCATGATGATATAAAAAAATCAGACTAGTAATGCAGTATCCAGTTGGTATAACATTTCCATTGTTATGCATTTCCTGTAACTGTGAATTCCTTAAGACAGAGAAGGGTAATTAAAATAACACAATATATTTATTTTATTACTTAGAGCTTTAATGAACTTCAGGAAAATAGTTTCAACACAGTGTTGTAGAAGCTCTGTTACCTTGTGCACATTGACCTGGGTCCTGCAAGCAATTACACTTGGGCACAGCCTTGCTGACTGCCAATGGCCGGCTCATGTGTGTAAGGTGAAGCATACGTGTGCATACATGTAGAGATCAAGGCCTCGCTCTAGTTTGGGGAATATGAAATATTTTAACCAAGGGGTAGATTTTGCAGCAACACTACAAAATCAAGCCTTTTGATAAAGCCTTTTGCTCTGCCACTGACTAAAAGCTCCTTCTGGCTGGTACTGAATAGGAAACTGCCAGATGTGCCTTGTGAACTTGGCCACACTTCCCAGTTACCAGCTCCCAGTGGGTTGGTGAGGCACATGCCTTGGTGCTTCACCGTGCACAGCCATGCTGATTGTGGTAGGAGCTCTCCTCAAAGAATGTGCCTCAGTTTTGGGCCAGAGAGAGAACCGGTCCCACACCGCCAGTGTCTTAATTAATTCCCTGCTGGTTTCTCCTGCAGCTGGCTGTTCCACACAATGACGAGTGGACGCGCTTCGCCCGGACCTTGGTGGAGATCCGCGCCAACCGAGCCGACAGCGAAGAAGAGGGGGCGGTGGAGCTCGCGGCCTAGAGGGAGAGGAGCAGCGCCTGCCAGAACAGCAGCTTCCCCCGCTGAGTACACCAGTGTTCAGTGTCAGAGTCAGTCTTGCTGTGGCTTTTGATGCCAGTGTACATGCCAGTATTGCTCAAAGCATTCCATATTAATCACACTGCTTTACACAAGGCTGAAAATATCCAGAGCATTTTCATACTTTATATTTCTGTCTGAAAAGTAAGAAAGAAAAGACAAATCAACCCTTTATGGGTTTAGTTGTTGCCTTTTAACTACTTAGTAGCTGTATTTAATAGCTAGGAACCCCTGGTTAAACTTGTGCTCACATTGCCCTTCTGGCATAGTCCTATTAAATCCATATGAAGCCAGATATGATTATGTGCAGATGTGGTGTGCTTCACTGTATGGGACTGGGCCAAAGACTTTAGATGTGGTGTATCACATGGTGACTTACATTATGAATGGATGTACTATACGAAAGTTGCTGCTCCTTATTTATTGCGGTGTGCTGCATGGAACATATTTATTTGAAAGCATTAAAATAAACGATCCTAAAGCATGTGCATAATGAGAGAACTGCATTGTCTGTGTGCTGCTGTAGAGGTTACATTAAAGTCCACGTAACAATTACAGTACATCAGTTGTGCTTAAGATGTAAGATCTATAAAGGTTGGCTTGAGTGGATGGAATGAGTTCCCTTTCCTTTTTTTTAAGATGCCTATTATTTCTAGGCACTTTAACTATATTTCAGATACAGTTGGTCACTGATACTTGTCATGCAAGTTAACACTAACAGTCTGACAAAGGGTTGTGGTTCCCAACTATGACACCAGTATTACCAATAAAATGTATCAGGCCTGTTCTGTTGAAGTGTGGTTGATCTTTCCTTGCCAGCAGCGCTCAGCGTGTTCATTACCAGTCACTGGTGAGGCACTGGGGAAATGTGGCTGCCCTGACTCACAGAACAGTCCTGCAGCTGCTCTGTAAATAGATACCTTCGGCACTGGGACTGGCCAGTAATGGACCTGCGTGCATCAGACCCTGCGACCAGTTGTATGTGGGCAAGCACTAATGCATGTCAGCTTATGGGCTACTTTTTATTCCCTCCATCCCTAGCATGCTTACCTGCACACACAGGCACACACAGGCACACACAGAGCAGCAGCGTGCTGCCATACGTGCTGAAAGAAAAGGAACAGGAGAGACAAGGCCTCCTCAGACTGTCTTGAGAGACAGGTTGGGACAGGGGACAAAGGAATAGGGTCCTTTATGACAATCTCTTGTGGCTTGAGCAAAGAAATAGGGTGCAGACTGGTCTCACTGAGTGCTGTGGCTCAGATGGACGTTGATGGTGAGGTTGCTTGATAGGTCCATGTCACAACACTGCTGAGCCAGAGGACAGCTCTGACATCTAGGTTTAGCAGTGGTTCACACTCAGGGGCATGGAGGTGAACCATTTTAGCAAGAAACACTGAGAGCCTGACAAGAAAGATCTTGAACATTAAGTTTCTCGTCTCATCTCATTGCCACATCTTGTCTTTGGGCAGTCATTTTGAGGAATAAACACATCATCTAATCATGTTCAGCGCTATGGTCTGATCGAGAACCACTGGGAAGTCTGCACTGCTAAAGCCAGAGTAGACTAAGAAAAGGAATCCTTTGGAAAATCTGCATTTCCCTTATCCTCTTGGTGGTTAGAAGAAACTCCCAGTGAGAGTGCATGGGCTACTTTCTTCTTCATGGTGGAACCTGAAACTGTCTGCCAGTGCCCATGGAGGTGTCCTGCCACTGGGCTGTGGGGAGCATCTTCTCCCAGAAGGCCTAGTACACAGCAGAGATACATCAGTCATCTGCTGGTGGCTCCCTGAGACTGGAGTCATGTGTTAGAGAACTTTGTGTTCCTGCTGCTCCCCTGGGTGCTTTGGGAGCTGTCCTGAAGAACCAGTGTAGGACTAGCAGAACTTTTGTAGCTTAAAAGTGAACGCGGACGAACAGCCCGGTGAGATGACTGTAAAGGAGCAGTTAAGATATCATCTCTGGGTTTTTTTCTCCAGTTTTGTCCTGTTTTCATTTCAAAAACCGTAAGTGTTGTCTGTGTGGGTCAGGCAGATGTGCAAAGTGGAAGAGGGAGAGGAACAGTTGGTTCTCAGTACGTCACAAGACCAAGAACATGTGCACAGGTGGATACCCAGCAAAGTACTGCTGTCATGGGAGGCAGAGGTGGGAACTCACTACCCTTCCACTCACTGGAGTAGCTGCTCATCGCAAAGTGTGGGGACACCATCTGACAGTGCCTGCGGTGTAACGGGAAGGGCGTTCAGCTGATGTTGTCTCCCATTCATCATAATTAATGCAGTGGGAACAACTGGCAAATTTGCTTCTACTTTTGCCATATTCAGCTTTTGGAACCTAAGAGGGGGTCTGCATGTTCATGTCCACATTCTCCCTACTTTATAGCATTAATAACTTCTGAAATGGTTTTAAGAGCAGCCTCAGAAGACCTTCAGCAGTTGCTGCTGTGTGCAAATCAATATGACCAAAGTCCTTTTTTGAAATTTTTCTCCTTTTTTTTGTGTGTGTGGGGTTCAGCAGTACACACAGAGGGAACAAGGAAAAGATCTGAATTTCCACAGAAATCATCAGGTTTGTATATAAAGAGCAATAACATAAAAGGGCCATTTCACACAGCTGAAGCAGATGGAAAAGCACCCAAGAACACGAAGCATTTACTTCCCTTCTGCTGCTCATGATTGTCCTGCAGTGGAGTTTCTGACCCGCCCTTGTTGCCCTTACAGGAATCTCCCACAGTTCTTGCTTTTGTTTGGTTTTCCTGCTGCTAAACAAACAGCTCCACTTCACTGGCTTTCTAGAAGAGCTCGTATGACAAAATGTTCCTCAGAATCTGCCCAGTAGGGAAGTAAATACCAAATTATCCTTTAATCTGAGCAAAGAGAAATTGTCTTCTCCTGTCACTTTTGCCTACAAATATCCAGAGACGAGAAGGAAGAACATAAAGGGTATGTCCTAGGCTCTATCACTGCCAGGATGCTGCCATGACTGCTCTCGGTGTGGAATGGTCAGAAGACAGGCTGGCTCTTTTAGGGCCATTGCAAGTGAGCTTTCTGTGTTCTTGGACTGAGCTGGAGAGCACATCTGAACCACAGAGGTCAGAAAAAGCAAACCACCAAGAGCAAAAGTAGTCAAGTGGCAAGAAGAGGCTGAATTTAGGTTTAGGATGGAGGACAGGACTGTGAGGTGGATGTGGAAGGGACAACTCTCCTATAGTTGCTGAAGGAAAGTCCAGAGTGTTCCTGGATTCCAGTGCCAAGGATCAGAGCTATGCCAACACAAGTGAGAGGCAGAGGGATGATGCAGCCAGGGACTTGGGATTTGCTCTGAAGGGAGCTGTGAAAGCACAAGGGGAGACATGACAGGTGGCACTGGGGGTGGGAGCTGAAGGCATTAGCTAAAAGGTGAAGCAGGGTTCTTCAGCTTTATGACAGGTACTTTGTTCAAGAGGCTCCATGGTAACAGAGAAAGAAGATGATAGCCGGGGTATATTGAAACACAGCACTGGCCAACGTGGAGCTTGACCAGGACACACAAAACTGAGCTGGGGCTGGAATGCCAGGTCCCTCGTGTAAATAACAGCACTTGGACCAAGTGGATCATTGAAAGGTGGAAGTGAAACGGGCTACCACTAGAGTCTGAGAACACACAAACATCTCCATGGAAAGGCTATCAGAGCAAGTCTTTGCTGCTGAGATTAGACTCAGCAGAATTGCCTGTAGCTTATTACTTCAAAGAGAAAAGGCAGGCAGGATAAATGGTGCTGGGTTCCACCAATTCAAGAGCTGCAGCATTTTCCACAGGGTACTCAGCAAGTGTTCCATAATAAATTTTCCAAGATGGAAGGTACTTCTTCCTGGGTCTCAAAACCCATGCCCCAAACATTTGCTACTTCTGAAAACATCAGAGCCTCTACCACACCCTGGAATATCATCATCTCACACTACAAATGACAGCCTGCATCTCTAGGGCTATGGAAACAACTAGGAATAGGTTCTTTCACACAAGACAGGTAGAAAAAGCTCTGAAGAGTTTTAGCAACTGTAGATAAAACACACACAGAGCAGAAGACTGGAAACCCCTCACAGAGCAAAACGGCATCCCACATGGAGTGGGATGGTTTTCATTGACCAGTGACAAAGGACACTCTCCTATCAGCAGGGCAGCACCAGTCCTAAGGCAGGACTCAGAGCCTAAGGGTGCTATAGAGGAGCCACCTGTCCTTGTGAAGCTTACAGGACTGGTTCTCCTTCAAAGTCATAAGCAAAGATACTTCTGAAGTAACACCACCATGTCCGGTACACAGTGTCTGCCCATCCTGGGGCGTGAGGAAGGCCAGGCAATATAACTACAGCAGCTGGAATGAATCTTGCAAGCAATAGTACTGCTTCCTGGTGTGATGAGGAACAGTGCAAGGAGCAGTTAAAATGATTATTACACTGCAAATGTCATCTCTCTGAAGGGCAACAGACACTTTGATGATATTCCCACGTTCAGCACTAGGAGAGGCTGCCCAGTCTCACAGCCTGAGTTATCCGCTGCCCACCATGCAGAAAGCAGAACCACCATATGGCACGTAGCATTAAAGAAGCCACTTCTTCCCAGGCTGCTTCTGTGTTATTTGCTGTGTTTGAAGGTCTCTGGAGACACCTAAAATATAAATGTCTCAAGATTTGTATATTCTCAACCATTAAATACCTTACAAATGATCACTATCTCTGGAAATCACCTTCTAGTTTATGCAAAAAAGGCAAATATTTAAACCGAAAACAGAGTCTGAGTTTCACAGCAGTGTTTATAAACAGCAAACCTGGAGGATTCCTGATTATCCCTGTGCCACTGGAGAGGAGCTCAGCTGCAAGCAGTGTGACACATACGTGCACATGGAGGCTACAGCAGGGTCATGCTGAGCAGGCTGTCCCCTCCTAAGATGATGCAGAGCAGTTTGTCAGGTTTCGTATTTTTAGCAGGTTTAGAAAAACCTGCCCAAGTTATTTTTGAAACCCATCATATGTTTGCTCACAAAAGCATCCCTGCAAACTGTCAATATTAAGTCAGCTTAAACCCAGCCCATTCCCTGGGGACCAGGCAGAAAAGCATCTCTCAGCTTCTGCTGGACCAAGAAACACAAACATGGGGTAACTGCTTCAGGGACACCCCTGCCCCACTCAGTCCAACAGGTAACATCACCTGTATTTGGCCATTTCTTTCTTCTGGAAGTGCTGTCACGGGGAGTCAGCTGGAGTGCAGGAAGCAAGTGAGGTTACTTTTTATCCATTTGCATAACTCACCCAGAAACCAAGAGAGGACAAACATTGTCCTCAGGGTGTTTTGTTTGTTTGCAAGGCAATCTGACAATTCCTTGGCCTGCAAGCTTTTCAGAGCAGGAATGCATCCTTTTGTGTCTGGAGGAAGCTGACTGTGGGCACAGATCTTCCCCAGGATCTACGGGCAGAGCTGCAGCACGATTTGGAATGTTTGGAACCGGGGTGTGTGTTAACAAAGCAGCCACTGGCTCTTCAACACTTCTGCCCCTGCCTCCGCTGTCTACTGACCCTGAAGAGATGAGCAGAAGGAGAGAACATTCCTCCAGGAAAGTTAATGGGGAAAGGAAGGGCCACCATGGATGGGGGTGACAGTCCAGCCCTGCTCAGAGAAGATGAAGGCTGTGGCCTTCTGAGAGGGATCTGCCATAGGAGAGCTGTACCTGAGCTTTGTTCCTGGGATGGCAGCTTTGCCCTTCATCCCCAGAATAAAGAACAAGTCATAAATATGCTGCCAGGCCTGGGAATGAGAGGGCACCAGGAGGCAGAGAAATTTGTTTTGTGGAATACAAGCAACAAATGGTCTTTATCAAACGAGCCAAGAAGTTGTGCAAGCCCTACAATAACCCAGCTCTAATTCCTCTTCCGTTCCTGGCTGCAAAGCCCCAGCAGTGCTGGGGTTCGGTGTCAGGCAGCAGAGGGATGTGCTCTGGTGGGTGCAGCCTGGGTGTCCCTCTCCAGACTAAGCCAGGAAGGAGCAGCTGCCAGCCAAGCCCATCCAGTGGCCAGGCACTTCCTCTCCTGGATCAGGGAGAAGGTGCAGCTCTGCACTCAGACATCTTCCCTGAGCTGCTGACTTTCCACAGAAACCCCTGACATGGTATGTCAGGCAAATCTGAGGGATGAAGTATACAACCAGCTCTTAAACAGCCTAAAATCTCATGTGTGAAACACAGGCAGCTTCCAGAGAGGATGTTTTACTTTTATGACAAGCCTTAACCAAAAATCCTGACAGTTAATTTTGAAGTAATACAAGGGACAGCTTTTTTCCCCCCTATTTCTGAAATTAAGGAGCTTTTGTTTGGGGAGACTCGGATCCTCAGGGCTGGGAGGAAGCAGTTCCTGGCTGTCAGAGCCCAGTGCAGTCTCTGCACACTGGTTTAGCCAGACTCCAAGATGCAGCTGCTACTCCGACCTCGGAACTCCACTTCATTAGGAACTTAAAAATACAAATTAGTCCAAGAGAATAATTTTCATGATGACCCAAATACAAATGCAAAACCAGAGTTATTTCCATTTCAGTATTTCCATGAATTACAGCACAGTGTGATTTTGCACACCAAACTCATTCTTCTGCAGAGATGCTAATCTGTGCATTCCCTCAGTTTACAGCCAAAATTGAAGGCACCCACCCCTCACGCGCCCCACTCCAAGGAGACAAGTAAGGCCAAATTCCTCATCTTAAGAGGTATCAAAGAAGACACCCCACAGGAACTTCAAGTGACTAGGTGATCAGGCTGTTCATAAATCCCCCCAAAAGTAAAGATCAAAATACTAAAGCTTACTCCAATCCTGGCTTTTAACTGAGGAGAAGTTTCTCTTTTTCCTGAGTGGCATCTCCACCAACAGATGTCTTTTCTAGGCAGGGATATTGTGGTAGTTTGTTCTCAAGCTGCAAGTGTTTTTATAGCCTACAAGTGCAAATATTAGCTTCATCTTAACCTGACTTTATCACTGAAGTTGAACAAGACATTTGATGTACTGCACTACTTCCGTAACAGAATACCATGTGTGCATCTGTTTGAAAGGTTTATTTCTATCTTCATAAATACAGAATTTTCTAAACACTGTGCAAGGCACCAAAAATTAAGTAAAATCTTTTATTTTAGATTATTTTAATCTCTTCTGACTCAATGAAGTAAATAAGAATCTGAAACCACCTATTTGCCAATTACAAGCCAGCAGTTAAGGCAGGTACCATTGATACAGTGCATGAATTTTCTATTGCAGTTATTTAAACAAGCAGCGTTTTACTATAGAAGTGCATATACAAACTGAATTCCAAACACCAGCAACCCAAGATAGGCACCTAGTTATGAAATTTCCTTGTATGTGTAGTAGAATGCCAAAAGTTCTGCCATAAAGTGCAAAGACTATGGACAATAACACTTTCTTTTGAGCATTTTGATACCAGTAACATAATACAACGGCTAAACATTTATAAATGTGGTTTCCATTACAAAAACATGTTCCACATAAAAGCTCCATAATACAATCCAGAAACAGAACTTGTGCGTGTACAGATTTAAAAAGTTGAAGCTGTACTGGCATACTTAGGTACCGGGTATGTATTTGCTGACCTCTACAGACACGCACCAAGTTTAAAACCAATTTACACGCACAGTCCAAATCATTCTGCTTTGAGCACCGTGATATCCACTGAGTTTTCCATCTGAGTGACAATGTGCAACATCTGCCCTGGTAATCTGCAACTGAGTGTTGCCTGTAAAATGATCTGGTTCACAGCTCTCACCCAGCCCTCCCCAATAAACGGAACCTAAAATTAGTGTCTTCCCAACACAAGCACATGTCAGATGTGGACAAATACATTCATGGTCCCAAACTTAAAACAACTGGTAAGAATTTCACAGTGATCTGGTTACGGAAGCACAAAGACAAATGATTACATTTAAGATGAAAATTACCTTAAAACTCAAATGAAGCTAATCTTTTATATGATGAGAAGCTAAAGGAACAAAGTATTAACCAATTAGAAAAGTGGCTCTTTCCCAACTAATAACAAAAACCCTACAGCAATAAACTTAGGGTCCTACTGCTGCAGCAGCCTTTGAGGTAGGTGGCGATGCCTTAAACCGAGGTAGGTAAAGTCCAAACTTGTTTTCAATCCCTGCAAAAGTGGCAACTGCCAATTTATAACCACCAACATGGTCAGGGTTAGGAGCAGGGAGCGTGATCCTAGATTTAGGAACTGTCTCTGATCCAGCTGGTTTTCTGCAAAATAATAAAAATAATAAATTAACTTCCACAGAGTAAAATCAGTATTCACAAAAATCTCCTTCATAAAGTAAACTTAATGAGACATCTGAGTGTACTTCCCTGTAAGTAACTAAATTAAATGTTAAGGAGAAATACCCTGTTTTAAAACCTTCCAGAATAGTTAAGAGCCTTCATGTTAATTGAGTATGATCAAATCCAGATAAAATTTGCAGCGCATTAATCAAAAATGCAGTGTGAGGTAATGGGCTCATAAGTCTTTGCTACAGCACACAACCAATCCAGGAATATAGCAGAGTTTAAATAATTTTTGTGGTGGCTTTCAAACTGCTGTCCCCAAAGATCCATAAAGAGTCTGCAGCTGCTCTGAGATCAAATTAAACAGCTATATGCACATCCACCTGTATTGTCAACAAAGGCAGGAGGCACAGCTGAAGCTCCAACAAACTGGTTTTGAACTTGGTGACAACTGAATACTTTTTTGGAAGTGAAATGCCCTATCTAATCAGGGACACAGCTCCTCCACCAAATAATGAGGACTAATGCAGAGTGTATCCTGACCTGGCAGGCATCACATTTTCCCTGCAGTTACATCCCCAGCCCATTATTTAGCCTCCCACTGTCTCTGTTTACACTAACATAGGTCCCCTGCTTGAAATCGTGATATAAAATGTGGTATTATCTTGCTATGAAACAGGTACTGGAATATCATCACAACCTCCACCAGTATAGCGTGCTTGAAATAATATTTGCAAAGCCTTTATAACATGTCCTAGGCAAGCCCCTGGCTCTGATGTTCTGATGAGGACAAACAACCAACAAAACCAAGAGTAACTTTAGGATACCTGGTATATTCAGATACCACATACTTACACTCCTCCAAAGTCCACATAAAACCATCTCTGCAGTAGCTCATAAGTCACCAGAGTTACACCAAACTGAGGAGAAGATCGAAATACACGAGCTTGAAAGAAAAGAAGAAAGTTCCTAAGTGACAAATGCCTCAGTTAGAAATCACTTGGCAATCAAAGCTCTTTTACACACCTCCTGCTCCTTTCCAGAGAGCCTTTGGACCTTCCTCCCGCAGGATCTTGGCAAAACAGTCCACAACACCACTGTAGGTGGTCTGTCCTGCTCGGGCTGCCACCTGTAGCCTTGTTTTGATCACATCTGCAGGGGTGACCAGAGAGGCTGCAGGCATACCTGCACAACACAAAAGTCATCAGGTGGGTACCACTGGCTAGCCACATATGCTACACACACCTCGTTTATCCAGAGGTAAGCAGGTCTTTCCTCCTTACATGAGGAGAATCCAGCCACATTTGATTGAAGCAGAAGCTGGGAAGGAGAACAAGCAACAAACAACAAAAGGTGGCTGTTGTGGACATGGCTTAACCCAGAGAGAGATTCTCCCAAAGGAACAACCAGATCACATGCTTCCTGCCAAGATGGGAGGCACAGATTGGAGTTTTCAGTGCTAATCAGAAACTTGCATAGTTAATAAGCACAAAGCTTTTGGAGGGAAGGCTGATATTTCCCTTTCCTTTTCATTCCTCTCTGTGGTTGCTGGCATCCTGGTTGTAAACTGTGCTAGAATAGGCTGTACACACACTCAAAACACAGACACACAAACACCCCTCATGCAGCAATGTCACCGAGAACCAGATAATGCCATGCATGCTCAGCATCACTTGAGAGCTAAGGCCTATAAAAGGGTCATTCTCCTCATTAGGAATGGCAGACTGCTCAGCTGCAAAGCCACAGCTGACATCCTCAGCAGAATATGTGGAGGAAGATTTAAATTTACCCTGGCAGATAATCAACTGAAAGTAAAAAATACCGAATTACCAATGGGTGGTATTTCTAAAATCATTCCCATCCAAACTTGGGGCTGCCCATGTTTAGAATTGGGGGAAAAAAAAAAAAAA
>WEIT01030101.1:0-10748 GCA_013389985.1 Dryoscopus gambensis
TGTGAAAATGAGATTTCTAAAAAACAGTATTAACAGTATTAGTAGCATCAGGTTAGCAGTTAAAGTTGGTTTTCTTTCAATTTTGGCACTAATTATTTTTAGGGGGAGAAGGAAAACATGCAGGAATAATGTATATATTTTTCCTTAACAGATGGCTGTCTAACATGATAGTTAAATCTAGATTTTATTTTTTTGTCAGTCAGTTTTCCATGTAAAAGAGCACTTGTGAGATTCTTGACTTTTATTGGTTTTTTTTCTTTGAGAAATCTATTTGGCATTGTGTCTGAATTTAAGCTGTGCTGTGGAATGCATGTTAATTAGCTATGTTCAACAGGCAAAATTTAAGTTTGACAGCATTGAAATGTCCCTTGCTACTTGGGTGCATAAAAACAGTTTCTAGGTAAGAAGGGAACCTCGAGCTTCCTGGAATCATGTTGAGAGGTTAATGCATTTTAATTGGTTTTAAGCTAGACAGTAAGACAGAGAAATATCTATACACTGACTTTGTTTAAAAAAATAACAACCAAAAACCCCAACCTTGTGCAACCAACCTGTATTGTGTCTTTGAAATAAATTGTGATCTCTTTTCCAGGCCTTAGATGGTCAAAATATTTATAATGCTTGCTGTACCCTACGAATTGATTTTTCCAAATTGGTGAATTTGAATGTCAAGTACAACAACGATAAGAGCAGGGACTACACTCGTCCTGACCTTCCATCTGGTGATGGACAGCCAACGCTGGACCCAGCTATTGCTGCAGCATTTGCAAAGGAGACCTCTCTTCTAGGTATGATGTTGACATTCTTCTTCTGTGTTGCAAAGCCACTTCATGAAAATATTCACTAATCCTTCTAACAACTTACATTGCAATAGTGTCCAGAGGCCCATTCGAGGTTCAGTCTATATTGTTATCTGAGTTGTAGTAACGTAATTATATTGTCTTTAGAAGTACTGCAAAAAGGAATGAAAACTTGCATGACAAAATGACAAATGCACAGAGTATTAGAAGTCAAGTTAGTTCAACTTGTATCCCGAAGTCTGTCCTTCCCGCTTTTATATGTTCCTCTCTGTGGCCACCTTGCCCGCCTTCCCACCATGTTTGTAAGAGAGACTTAACAAGATTTGCATGATTTCTTCATGCTAATGTTTATTTGCAATATCGGATTATGAAAATAACATTTTGCTGGTTTCCTTCAAAGAGGAAAGATTATGCTCTTTGCTTAAAAAACCCAAACCGTATGGTGCTAGCCTGTAGTTTCTGTGAATAAAAGAAAAAAAATCAGTAGCTGCACTTCTAGTGCTATGGGGTATGAGTTCTAATATCCTGTCAGCCTTTGAGTTAATCAGAACTTGGTGAAATGCTCTGAGAAAGGTACAGATATATCTATCTTCTGACTATTACCAAAATAATCAATGCATCCTCCTACTCCTGTCAAATTGGTTTTTGGTGAGAACACCTTTCACTCTTTAAAATGTAATAGCACTCTGATATGGAATCATTACTTTTATAGAAGCTGATTTGTTATGTTATGATCATTGTTCTTCCCACTTAGTCTTTTTCTGATTTTTTTTCTTTCATAATTTCCTATTTTTGTTCTGAAGAAAACGTAAGAACAACATAGATTTCATGATTTTTTGTACAGTCTGGGCCGAATTGAAGTAAGTTTGAGTTAATGTGGGAAAGAGGGGCTTCTGCTGTAGGTTAAAAAAAGATAGAAGGCACATAGTGAATGATGTGAGCCCAGGAAGAGGTGAATATCGTAGCTAGGGCTACTGAATGTTGCGCTGTATTTGCCCCTTTTCTGAAATCAGATTATTTGAAGGATACGTTTTATATCTAGTTGTAAAGTACACGCAAACCCAATTCCCCCAAATTTCAGAGCGCTTGACTTTACATCTCCAGCATGACATACAAAATGATGTATCACTTGCAGCTGCAGCAAAAGTTTTGGGAAGTAAAAAATACTGTAAGAATGTAAAGTCTCAGAAAAAAACCCTGTAGCTAAAGTTCATTTTCTTTTCTCTTTTAACTTCCCATAATTAAAAAATTGAAATCTCTTATTTCATGCTTCAGTTGGGAAGCTGGATGACTGTTTGTGGAGAAGTTTGACACCATAGAGATGAGTGCTGTAGGAACACCCTCAAGGCAGTTAGTAATTCTTTTGTCAGCCCGCAGTGACTAGAATGTAGACATGGGGCTGTGGTATGAGTAGTAAGTAGACAAAAGCAAAGTAAAGCTGCTTATTAATGAGACCCATAATATTAAGGATTGTAAGGCAGGGGTTTAGGAGAGGAGAGAGTAAAGATTCATAAGTTATAAAACAGTGACAAATGCAGCACTACTTACGTAACTCTGATTCTGACATTTTCCTGAATCCTGAGAAGTTGGTTTCTAGTCTCAGGCTTACTAAAGTATTTCCTTGTATGTAATACTTACAGTATGCATCAAATTAACAGGTTTCATTTGCTTGGCATGGTGAAATCACACTCTGCGGATGCTTGGATCATTGCATTACTATGGATACATTTAATTGGGGTTACTGTACTTTCTGCAGTTATCCAAGTGACTTCAGTGGGCTTTGTGATCTAGTACTTTAGACCTGAAAGTCACTTAGGATACTTTTGATTTTTGTCGGGACAACGACAAAGTTTTCTAACATTTTGATTTTAATCACTCATTCTTTTGTGTGTATTAAAAGTAATTTCTAAAAAAATTATGAAGATGACAGTTTGAATAACTAATTAAATATAATTCATACTCCTTCGATGGACCTCCTTACATATGCTGTTTTTTCCAAGCAGTAGAAGAATAAAAGGTACACAACCTGAGTGACTTTCATTGCAGCTGTGAAACATTTTCAGAGCATCCATGAAGTCAGTCATGTTTATTTTGAGGAGCAGTGGAGATTTTATATCATGCTGGCCTTTTCTTCTGTAAAAACATTCATTGTTTCAAAAGAGGCTTAAGGAAACTGGGTACATTTTCTAGCTCTGCTTGTGGCCAGTTGGGTGAGCTTGGTATATTCTTAACTCTTCATCATCTGTCAAATGGAGATGGTGTCTAAATAGTTTCAGAGAAGTCCTAAACAGTGTGTTACATGGTAACTTATTCATTGTAGAAACTCTCCTTATTTTTATTTATTAAAAAACTTCTAATTGCTTAAATCAGAATGGCAAATCAAAGTACAGTGGAGACTGCAGACCAAGAATTCTGTTTGCTGTGGCTTTGTAATTTGTCTGACCTTTTCAAAAAATGAGATCTGTGTGCTATGTAATCAGTTAAAAACATATCAGTGAAATAGATGATCTAGCCTGCATGCATCATCACTCATTCATCTACTACATCCTCACTTGTGATAAAATACGGTTTCAGAAATCTTTGAGACACTAAATTGGGCAATATTCAATAAGTCTTAATATTTTTTGAAAGGAGGAGAAAATTACTAGTGGATGAAATGAACTGGTTTCAAATGAGTTATCAGAATCAAATTTGTTTCTCTTCTGTTTTTTACCTCACATACGAAATGGTGATATATTCTCCCTTCTCCTCCCCGCCACCCCAAAAGTTACATATGTTACAGAAAAAAAACTTTGGATAAACAACAGCTGTATTATACTGAACCACAACAAACAAAATATTGTATATATTTTTTATATATATAATTTTTAAAAATTCTGTATATATTTATATAAGAACTATTTATAATTGCAAATACTGATATGAAATAATAAGTTATTCACAATTTAGGTAGTTGTTTGATGCTAGAGCCGGAAATATATTGTTGTGCTTAGGGCTCCCAGAGCTTGATCTCTTGCTGTCATTGCTGGCATTCTTTGTTAGCACTTTCCACTAATGCCCCTTTTCAAGATTCTTACTAATAATTTTGAATAATAATAATTGAAAATACTTTTATAGGAATGGTGTTTAATTAATCATTGTTTTTAACTTCTTCAGTGGGACCAAATAATGTCCTTGGGAGAGTCTAATGCTATGAAGCATTTTGTCTTTTAAAGTATGAGTTACATGGCTGTGCTGTGCCGAGCTATGGCAAGAACCATAGAACTTCGCTAGTCTTCTTTAGATTCCTTTATTCCTAAAAATGCTGGACTGGCTTAAAGTTCCTAAGGTTAGGGAGAGGTGTCTAGACATACTAGAAGACTTGATATGCTCTAGTAAGACCTGATAGCTTCACATTTTCTAAAACTTTAGTGATTGCTATTGACTTAGTATAAAATAAGTTGTATTTCCTTTGTGTTGATATCTGTCATGCCTTACTGTCCTGAAAAAGTATTTGGATACATCAGTCCTCTTTTACTGAACTTTGCATGATGTGCAAATACAGTGTTGATCAAATATGATAAAACTGTTCCTATCTAAACTACATATAGTGCATATGTATCACAAGAACCTTTCGTGAATCCTGGGAGTAACACACTCATCTCATACCCCAGTGACCTGACCAGACAAAAGCAACACTTCTCTGCAGGGTCCAAGTTTCCTTGGAAGAAAACATTAAAGCACAACTGAAGCTTTAGCTGGGCATAGCTTGCTTCTTTGGACAATAGGATTACAAAAGCCACAGAGCATGTTGAATCTTGAATTTAGAGGGTTGCCTCCCCACCTCATGCTAAGGCTGTGAGATAGTAAACCTCTTCACGTGGCCAACTCCACTGTTGGGTATTTAGTCAAGCATCAAGTTGAAGTGAGGAATGTCTCTCAAATGATGATTGAAAAGAAGGATATAATGATGCAGAGAGCACAACTAGTGTTTATTCTTACTGATTTACTAAACATTTACTTTAGACCATTTTGATACACTAGATACTTAAAGCATTTTGGAGTGCAATGGAAACAGTTTTGGTGCACAGTAATGGTTGTTTGAATAGAAAGTAATTTTTACACCTTGTAACTTTGCAGACTTGATCTGAAATAAATTTTCTACATGTCTGTTATGTTCATTTAGCAACCCATTTCACAGCCCTTTGGATGACTTTAACAGTGGGATGGTCTGCTGTGTAGAGTGGTGTATGCAGCAGTAGTACTGATATAGGAACTTTTTTTTTAAACGACTTGTGTGTGTTTCGTAAAATATGCTTTATTTTAAAATTAGGGCTTCCTGTTGCAGCTGTTCCAGGAGCTCTGAGTCCTTTGGCTATTCCAAATGCTGCTGCTGCAGCTGCAGCTGCTGCTGCTGGCCGTGTGGGAATGCCTGGAGTTTCAGCTGGTGGCAATACGGTCCTCCTGGTTAGCAATTTAAATGAAGAGGTCAGTGAAACAACTTTACTTTTTCTTTCCCCCTCTTGAGTCACACTTCATTTGTCAATATTTTATAATTTCTTTACATTTGGCCTCTTACATTTGGATTTTAAGCTCGAAGTGTTTTTGCTGTTTTTTTTAATAATCCCCAAAGCTTATTTTAAAGCCATTATTGTTAAATACATTTGTTTTCCCAGGTAGCTAACAACTTAAAATAGCCTTTGATAGTCAGCTACCTATTTTTTTCTAAGAAAAATTCGGTAACTACTACATGTTTAAATACCAACTATTCTTTCTTTAGTAATTGTAATCATGTAAACTAGAATTTCTGTTTTGTTTCTAATGTTTGCTGTTTCATTTCATGCTTTTATCTCACATTTTTGAGTCTTAATTTATGTGAACTACTCTAACACATTTTTCTTTGAAGGTTCTCCCAAAGATCTTGACGAGGCAGTCTTCCAGTCTCTCTTAGTAATTTTTTTTCTTTGCAGTTACTCATTTGTCTTAAAAAAAAAAAAGTGGTGGCAAAGCATTTTCACCTTAACTGTATCTTTCTTGCTAACTCTGAAATCTAAAGGGATTAATTTAGTTTTGCATTTTTACTGTCCTTTACATTTATTTTGATGGCTGTGAAAGCTGGTATGAAATGTGGGAAGTTTGTATCAGTCTAGCTGTTCCATTTTTAACTGGCCTCTGTCACTGTAGATCATTAAGCTTTTTTTGTCATCTGGTACTATTTTGTCATCCACAGTCTTGCATGTTAAAATGTTTTAGATCAGAGTGCCATTTTGAAAGATATTTTGCCTGCATTTCATAACCAGCCATGCTTACGCAGTTAAAGTTTAAATTTTAAAATTTCTATTGCATGCTTTTTTAATTTATGTTCATGTTGAGATGAAATGCTGTAGTTTACTCTTAATATGAATGTACTTTACCCATATTTGTCTTGGGTGACTACATTTTACTCAGTTTTTCTTGTACAGTACATAAACCAACCATTTTCTGACCAAATTCCTGCATTTCCTATGTACTGACCTATATTTTATTTTTTTTTGTTCCCCACTTCCTTATTTTTTTTTCTTCTGCATTGCTGTATTCCCTCCCCCATTTCATCCTTTCCCCTATGTGTTCAACTACCCTTTCCTTGTCTTTACCCAAATTCCCATGCCCTTCCCTGTCTTACCCTTCTCCTCGTCTTTGTCTACGTTCCCTGTCTTCATTCCCTATGTTCATGCTTCTGTGCTTGAACAAAATGTTCCTCGGACCAACTTGCCCCAATTAACCGCCTTGAACCATGATCCATGACCACCTCACCATTCTGCGGGAACCACCCTTCGTTATGGATGATCTGTTCATCTCCGCTCTTCCTCGACTCTTCTCTCTTCTTGTCTTACGCTGCTTGCTCTTCTCTCCTTCTAAAGATGGTTACGCCCCAAAGTCTGTTTACCCTCTTCGGTATGTTATTGTTAGCACTATACTTTTATTATTGATTTGATTTTGTTTTTATGGTTTTTGTTTGGTTGGTTTTTTTGTTTCACCTTAATTCTTATTTGTAGCTAGCACTTTGGCTTAAAGTTGAATAGTAAATCTTTTGCTACTTTTCTTTTGCTGTTTAAATCTCTCCATAGACACAGATTTTCTTTTAATGCATGCTAATATATTTTGCATGGTCTTTAATTTTATATCATTCACATAGCTTTGAGGGTTTATCAGAAATTATTCTTTTCAAAATTCACTATTCAAAATCTTTATCTCCTTTATTCATTTGTGAGTGTGTTGAGTTTGAGTGAGTGATCTTGTTGCTGTCTGAATGTTCCATTGATATGTCAAAATAATTACTTAGGTGGCTGGCTTTAAAATGAACTTTTTCTTTTGGGTTACTTTTGACTTTGAAAAGGTGTTTATGGTGATGTGCAGCGTGTGAAGATTTTATACAATAAGAAAGATAGTGCTCTTATACAGATGGCTGATGGAAACCAGTCACAGCTGGGTAAGATTAGTTTTCTGTTTATATTCCCATTAGTCTAAGTACTTGGAAATTAGGCTGTGTAAGATCAAGTGAACTAAGTTTGTTTATATTTGTCAGTCTGTCTCTTATCTTGGTTGCCCACCAGATCCAAAATCTTTTTGTATGCACTTGTGTTCCAGAAGGTCTGCACCTAAATGAATACCCTAAATGAATACAACAGCTGAATCAAATGTGATGATCCCTAAATAAAATAAAGTATTCACAAATAGTCTGCAGACTTAGTTCTTGATTCCAGTCTTTTAGCACACTGACCCTTTGATTTGCTTGGTGTTTTTCTTCTTTGCTTGTGTAATGTACCACAAGCTATTGAAAGGCAGCACTCAATTGAGTAAACTTGTCTTTTTCAGCCATGAGCCATCTTAATGGACAAAAAATGTATGGAAAGATTATTCGGGTTACCCTTTCTAAACATCAGACAGTACAACTACCTCGCGAGGGACTTGATGACCAAGGGCTGACTAAAGATTTTGGTAATTCACCTTTGCACCGCTTCAAGAAACCTGGTTCAAAAAACTTTCAAAATATATTCCCTCCTTCTGCAACACTTCATCTGTCCAATATTCCGTAAGTGTTCACTGTCAGTAAGCCGCTAATATTTATGTGAATCACAATACACTGAATTGCCTAATGATTTCCTGCTTATGCTTATTTTCTTTTTGTCTGTAGACCATCAGTAGCAGAAGAGGATCTACGCACATTGTTTGCTAACACTGGAGGCACTGTGAAAGCATTTAAATTTTTTCAGTAAGTAGCTTTTCTGCACATAGCTCTAAAAAAATAGTTTTTGCAGCACATCTTTAAGAAAAAGTACATATCAGATAGTAAACATTAGGAGCAACCCCTGTAGTGTTCAAGTTCCTAATTCCATTTTTTGTTTCAGAAGAGATCACAAGATGGCACTTCTTCAGATGTCAACAGTAGAAGAAGCTATTCAGGCTTTGATTGATCTTCACAATTACAATCTGGGAGAAAGTCACCATCTGAGAGTTTCTTTCTCTAAGTCAACTATTTAAAAAGGCAGATAGAGAATGAAGGTGTATTGCATTGTTTGGTGTTGTCACCTTTTGACTGTTCAGGAAAGTGGGGACCAGAGTTTGTCTTCTGTTTTTTTATTTTTTTTCATGCTGTTATCATTCCTTGATTGTTAAAAAAATTGGCAGTGATATTAACTGCTTTTCAACTGTTTAACTGTTGTTTAGATAAACCATTGTTTTGTTTAAAAGATTTCAAGTTGATACCACATTTTTTCAACTTAGGTGACGTACGTGCCTTAAAAAGGAAAATTAGTACTGCTGGAATTGCATAACTAGTAAAATCAAATTTGGTTGTCTGGGGCACATTGTTACATGATAATTTAAATATGTTTAGGCAGGGGTGTGTAAAAAGGTTAAGTTTTTGTTTTCTCCTGCTTGATAGATTTCTTTATATGCTGGCTTGTCACTTATTTTTCTTTTTAATTGGATAAGATGCATTATGCTGCAAGAGTAAAATGACATTATTTGATTTTTGCTACTTTTTGCTTTGTGTTCTTTTTTTAAAAAGGCCTTTTGTATTTCATTGTTCTGGTCTAGATTCAGTTATGAATGTAGGCATTAGTTAAAATTAACAAGGTACAGAATATTAATTTCTTAAAGGACAAAAAGTGACTTCTGTGACTTTGAGCCCTACGTGAAAAGCATTGTGGAATCTTAACCTTTTTGTACACACTCTTGTGGGATGTATCATATAAATGTCAGCACTAAGTAATGTCTTGTTTGTGGCTGAATATTTTTCGTAGATGTTTTTGGAGTTGACATGACTTACGTGCATTTCAATATATATTGCCATCTTTAGTTTGTAATTAAGATATGGAATATGGTTGTGGATTTCTGAGCATGTACAGACTGGTCAAGCTAGTTCAGGAAATGGTGCATGTATTTTTCAATGATGAAGAAAGTTTGCTGCAAATGCTTGCAGGAAATTTTGTGGCAGTTTCCTAAAACTGACAACCAGGTGGGACCAAAGTTTATGTGCCTTTAGTCTTAATTTACCTTGCATTGTAATATTCAGTTTTAATAAATCTCTTCAAAATATTTTGTATTTAGAAATTGATCTGACTTTACTATAAACATGGCTCAGAATCTGCAGATCCTGTTAATTTGAAAGCAGTTCACTGAACTGTTACCTTGATTCTGTTTAAATGACCAATACTTTTTGAAATTGATGTACTTAGTTTCAAGATTCATAGATTCTGTTATCTATGTAGAAAAAAAAAGGTCATGTATATTTTCTATTAGTTGAGTTTTTACATCTTTAGAATTGTAAAATTCAGTATAGTTTGAAAGTGGCACAATTAAAAATTAATTTTCTAACAAAGTTGGGAGGTTTGATGGTTGTTTAATTTCATTTTGTGTGTACTCTGCTTACCTCTGTAGCATGCTCAATAAACACTTCTGTAGCTCTGTATTCACCTTTTCTGTCTTTCTCTGCTGCTTTCTATCTCTCCTCTTCTTTGTTTTTCACTTCTACTGTGCTTCTAAATTCATGTTTATTCTCTGCCAGGGTGGGAAAAGCATAATATTAAAAACTGCTATTTATGGCTTTTTACCATAAATCTGATGCTGTGAAAAATACCAACTCTTTATTTTCAGATAGTGACTCCTTTACAGGCATATGTGCAAATTAAACATTTCCCACCCTGCTATAACTTTACTGCTTTAAAGACATAACTTTTATTGTAGTTTGTTAGCTCTCTCTTTCTATCTTTTTAGTTTTTAAGCAGATTTATGCACTAATAGATCTCTCAGGTTTGCCATGCTCTCTTGCTGCAAGTTTCATCCTTCATTTTTTTTGTGTCTGCTAAAGATTTTCTACTAATCATACAGTGTACTCATGGGTGAAAGTAACAAAGGATTTAACATGAGATCCGTGGAGCATACATGTTTGAGAACAGGATACTTCATCTTTCCAGAGTCGTAGGTTCAAATTAATATTAAAACAGTTTGGGCACTTCAGTAGCATTTCTTTATATTACTTTGAACTGATTGTTGTGGGGGGTTTTCCCCTTCAATTAGAAATAGGATTTTACACAGTTTCCATTTAAGAATAACTGAATGATCCTGGAGCATTCGGTAAAAGCTGTCGGCACTCAACTCAAAGCATTTTTCAGTCACTTTTCCAGTACAACTACTGTAGATACATTGATGTCAAAATACTTTGTGAACTGATGTCTTCCTTTGGCTGGCTCTCAAATCAGTAAATAGCTATCAGCTTTTGAAGGTCATGGTTTAATATAGGGGATTAGTCTTAATACGTTAAATAAAATGCATTTTGTCAGAATTACACCCTACATATGACTTACGTTATACTCCACGTATTGCAGCGATCACCCAAACTGAACTGCTGGTAGAATCCTATTCATCCATACTCAAAGCTTGTATCAGCAGCTTTTTACGACTCAAGCACCCAAACACGTAGATGTG
>WEIT01030112.1:13829-42806 GCA_013389985.1 Dryoscopus gambensis
GGGCTCGGGCTCGCAGCCGGGCCGGGCCCCCCGCCCCCGCCATATAAGGCGCTCCGGGAAAGCCCAGGAGGACCCGCCGATGCCAAGCGCTCTCCCCGACGCTTTGGGTCACCCAACCCCGTATCAGCTCCTCAAACACGGGGAAACCCTTCTTTTCCAGCAACGCCCTGGTGGGTTTGGTGTGTTTTCTGTTGTTGGGGTTTTTCTGTCGGTGTTTTTTTCCCCTGAGGGTATGTACTGAGGCTGAGCTCAGCCAGCCCCTCCGACGTGCTGGGAGGAAGCCTCCCAGCCAGCTGGGGCTCCTCGGTCACCCCCAGAGCCGCGGGAGCCCCAGCCCTGCCGAGGGGAGGGTCAGGCGCTCGGCCGGAGCGGCGGGGCGGCCGAGACGCGTCTGTCTGCTGGGTGTAGGAGTCAGGCTGGATGGAGTCCTCCCTTACACGGACATTTGATTTAAATCTGCCTCCGGGGAAATGCAAATAAATAACTTAATCGGGAGGGGGGTGGGGGAAAATCAAAAGAACACCCAATCCCAAAGCTGACAGGAGCTACAGACACTAAATACGTGTAGGGATGGGAGAAAGAGTAAAAGTAAATAAATCTCGGTTACTTAATTGAAAGGCAGAAGCGAGCTCTTTGTGTACACAGAGCTTCAGGGAGAGGAAAGCCAGAGCAAGGGGAAAGCGGGGGGAGCTCAGGGGCTCCCCTTGGCCCTGCTGGGGGGAGATTTACCTTCTCCTGGACGTATCTCCCACCCAAAGAAAGACAAAAAGAAAGAAATGTTAGGAGAAGCCCAGTAACTGGGGCGAAAGGCTGAGCGGCACGGAGAGCTGTCCCGCTGCGGGGAGAGCGTCAGGCTTCCCGGGAGCGCTGGGGAGGAGTGGGAGCGGGCCGATCTTGCAGCACCAGGGAAACGGGCAGCAAGACTGGAAAGGTGCAAAGAAACCTGGTGAAAAGAAATAATGCCTTTTTTCCCTCCCATCTGCAAATATCCAGTGCTGCTCTAGGAGCGCTGCGGGATGAAAGAAAGAATAGGACTTTTTAGCGGGGTAATAAAAGAAGGGTTGACAGTGGTTTGGAGTTTTCTTTTAAACGAGGTGCCTTGGCAAGCGTATTTGCACTCGTTTCTCTGCATAGAAGCCAAAGGATCAAACGGGGCCTCCAAAATCAGTTTTATTTAATTATTTGTGGAGAAAGCTGAAACTTTTTCATTCCAACCTATACAATAATTGACTGAAAACAAATCTCAAGAAAAGTCTTTTTGGTGTCTCACATACAACCATAAGTTTTCCTCCCTGCATTTATAATCAATGCCCAATACATCCCCAAATGAAGAGGATAATGCATATGATCGAACCCTTTCCTTGGAACTGTGAATTTATTCACAGTGCACTTGTTTGAAGAATTTAGCTCTCTAACTTCAGAGGATGCATAATACCAAAGGATGCTCTGGACACATGCTTTCATGTAAACACATGCAAATCAATCTTATTCCTTCTGTTAATCCTTCGTTCACCCACAGTAATAACAACTCCAGATTAACAGCTCAAATTTTATGTCTCATAGTGTTCTCCACATGAAAATATACTGATGAAATGCAGTTTGCAGTTTTCAGTGTTACTACCACATGCAGACCAACTCTCACACATTTCTCTTCTCAAACGTGACCTTTCAGGTACTCCTCTCCCTGGTATCAAGGGGAGCCTTTCCCCACCAGTCCTAAACTTAATTGCAATAATTCAGCCTCTTCACAAGTCAGCCTCTTCCTGGACACTGATTCCAGCATCATTTCCGTAAAAAATATCAGGCTGGTAACTCCAAAGACAGTACAGCCTGTTCCATTCAGCTGTTTCTCTTAAGAAAAAGAAAGCAGTCTGTTAACAGATCTGTCCTGAAACTCAATGTGCACATGTACATATTTTTAACAAATACCAGTGCTTTTTCTAATACCTCTCTTGTACATTGTGGTTACAGTCAGAAGTGTCTTCTACAAGTGGTGTGCAATATTCTTTCAGGTGCATATCTGGGTTGAAAAGGGCCTGTTTAGTGTCATCAACGCTATCTAGTCATGCATACACTGCTAATCAAGTGGTGCAGCTGCAGAAATCAGTGGCCTCTCAGCTTACTCTAGGCCATTACAACTGTGACTGTAGAAAGTCTTTAGAAAAATAACTATCACCTTCGTCTACTGTCATAGTCATAATTTCCTACTATCTCAATTTTCCAGCTACCAAAAATAGTGTTCTGAAAATGCGGTTTTCATGCAGAAACATAAAGTTGATAAAATAATAATAAAAAAGGTAATTTAGTTTTAAAAATATGTACCCTCACTCATGAGATGTGGACTGAAAATATTTAAGGTGACTGTTAAAAAAATTTATAAAAATATTATTCTTACTCAATTTCTCACATTCCAACTTTTAAAATTAAAGTGTGGATTTAATTTTCAGTTCAGTTATAAGGTTTACTTATGGAAATGTTATCAGACTATTTGCTGCACAGACAGCTGTAGACTCCAAGAGACCCCATTGGTGACTTCCAGTCCTCTTAAGGGAGCACAGCAGCAGTTGTTCGGTAGTTAGCAACATCAATCAGTAGTCTACATCCCACAGTTTAAAGCAGTGAATGGGTAAGGTAAACACATATAAATCCTTACGTCTTAGAGAGAAGCCTTGCATTAGTCTGTCATTTGAAAGGGCAAAAAAAAGAAGGTGAAGAAAGCCTTTTGAGGCTCAGTTGTCAATATGGAAAGTTTCCACACTAGTCTTAGCACTAGGCAAGAGTGTCTGAAGCCCTGGCTGCTGTGGGTGAGAATTAGCTCTTTGGGCAACTGAAAAGGGCAAGGTCAACAGAACGCTCACGGCAGACATTTTATGCCTCAGGAAGAAGTCAAGACAGAAGTGGCTACTTGTCGGTAATTGTAGTGTCAATCTGGCTATACAAAATACTTATGTTTCCCTTGTATTTTTCTGGGAGGCCAGTCAGACTGGCCTTGAGTCCCTGTCAGTGGTCCCAGGTGGTCCCTTCTGCTCTGTGTGATGCAATGGCAAATCTGGGCACAGGACACTGCAGGAGGTTTCCTGCAAAATCAGGAGTGGGTTATACCGCTTATTTCTCCAAGTCATCTGATCTGCTTCCTCACCTTCTAAGCTGGTACCACTGTGATTTCTCTTCTTGCATCTGCAGTACTGAAATATACAGAGAAAGAGGGATGTATGGGAAATCAGACACAAGAGAGAGCTGAGAGCAAGTTAGGTATTTGAGCAGACTTTCTCACCTTGGTACGGTGCGGAAGCAGAAGCAGTGGGACAGATAAAGCTCAAGGCAAGAAGAAGAAGCAAAGATGGAATGGAGAGGACACCACGACTTGACCACTTTGATGTAAAGAGGATGCCAACAAGGACATCATAAGAGAAGAAATTATGTTGCTAAGGGAACAAGGACGAGGGGGTCTAAGAGGAAATATTTGTCCAGAAGTTAAAGAACTATAAATGCTGATGACTACTGTAATAAACTGGCTTTGCTTGCTGCTTTGCTAGCATCCAGTAGGGTCTGTGTTTTTTTCAACCTCTGCAGGATGAAAGTTTGAGAATAGGAAAATTAAGTGCCCATTTTAAGGGCTGGAAACTCATTGTTCTTATTTTCCTGAAGTCAGAAAACCTCTCGATTAGATACAGCACTTACTACCTAGATACTGGAGGGCTGATTCCTAAAACAATTACATAAGAATTTGCAAAATAAAAAGACACAGCCCTGCCCTCCATGTTTACACAGAGGGTGGGTTTTTATCATCTAACTATATCCTTGCTCTGTACTCTTCCTTTCTTCGCTGAGGGGCAGGCACTGAAATCTCTTAACCAGATTGAGACCCAAGCTCATTGCCTGAGGTTATGTTGCTGAGAAACCCAGGGGCAGCTATTCTGTGTCACAGCATGCAAACTGGAAAAAGCAGAGCAAAAGTGGGACAGTGTGTGCCAGAGAAGCATTGAGGTGCTCTGTGAGTGGTGTGGAGCTGTGTGAAACCTCGGGCAGCACGAACGGCAGCTGGACAAGCAATTGTGGCCCTACCTTTGGAAAGAAAATGCAGAGTGCCAGATGGCAGTCAACCTGAAGAGCCGAGATCTAAACAAAAATCTTAAACAAAACAACAAAACAAAACAAAACAAAAAAACAAAACAAGACCAAACCATATACAGGCAAGAAGCCTTTTGGAGTAACACAGATTTCATTGAAAGAAGTTGCCCATGGTGTCTCTTGCTTTTCCAAAGGGCACATAGGTATTTTACCAGATACCTACACCAAAAATACCACGAAACATTACCTAGCTTATTCAGAAAGCCACTAAGGGGAAAAAAAAGCTTTCTCCAAGGGGAGTTTGATGTGCTGTTTAGCCTGCTCTGTCATTTTTCTTGTCTCTCTTCATAATCTCTATGCAACCCAGAAACAGCCAGTAAAAAAGAGAGACCCTCTGCTTCTTTAATTACTTCCTGAAAATTTGACAACTACTACTTCAGTCTCATTGGATAATCTACTTTTAAATTACCTAGTCTTTCAAAGACAGCATAATTTGAGTACATTTACTTCCCTAGCTATACATCATGCCTATCAAAATTAAATGCTTCCAACATACCAATGCAGTGTTTTAGCATTTCACTTCTGTAATACATTTAACAGTAAATTTAACTTTTTAACAGGTTTTCATACCTTTAGCAATAAAGCAGAGTTAGGAGCGGATCATTTTTTTTTTCTGAAGAGGAAGTAAAATTATGTAAAAAATTATAGAAGTTTATAAAATGCAAAGTTTAGCGTCAAATTTCATGGTAATTAAAAAGTTTCTCTTTATTCCTGCTTAAGAAAAAGACTATTTTATTAATACAACTAATTTCTGAACAAAATATGAACTCAGGCATACCTCATTGAGTTTTCATTTTTGCTCTACATATAATCAAAATTATAAATGTTATCTCAAAAGAATTCATTTGATTTTTCCCTTGAATTTCTTTTAAGACTCTTTTTTTCAGAACAGTAAATTTATTTACAGAAATTTAGAATAAACTGTTCAGCGTACTCCTTTAGCAGACTATTCAACTGCCATTTTAACTGGTGAATATGTCGGTTTTTAGAAATTCTGTTTTTCTGTGATCTATAGGATTATTTCTGCTTCTATATCAGAAAACCAGAAATTGTCTTAACAACACGTATTGATTATCACCAAAATATGCAATAAGCACGTATTCAGGGTGCGATCTCTGCAGGGTGTGTGTGTTTTTCAAAGCTGAAAGACTACCCCACACAGTACTGGGATTCCTCCTCTAGAGAAACGGGAAGTGAAGAGCAGTCACAGAAACAGACCTCTCTCCCAGATATTAGCATCGTTTTTGAGCACTCCTCTCTCAGGAAATGCTGAATTTGGGGTTGTTCCTTTTTCCTTTTGTTTGTCTGTACTGACACATGTCAATAAGCCCTATTTTTAAACGAGAGCAGTTTTAACTGCAGGAATGCATGCAGGTCTCATGGTGGATCCTGTTGGTATATGCACCACATGTGTGTGCATGCAAGCAAGCCAGAAGACTGTCTACAGCACATGTGCATGTCAATCCAACATGAGCAAAACCAAAAGCAAAGGAGGTAAAGAAACAGCACGTAAAAAAAATGGAAAAAGAAAGAACCCCCCCTTGCTTCTAAATCATCACAAAGACTGCAATATCCTGTTATCTGTTGTAGTAAATTCATATACAAAAATAAAGAAACAAATGTTGCCCTTCTGTGAAGAGAGATAATAAAAGATTGATCCTTCAAAAAGGAAAAAAAAATCCACAGAGAGGAGAGAAGAAACATGTTGTTTTAAACTGTACTCAGGAAAAGCACAGACTGACGGACATAACATTTAAGCAGTCCAAACATCTTGATATTGCCTGTTGAAGTTGTCTTATAGAGCAAACACCATAGCCATGAGATGAAAGGCAAGTAAAAGCCACTGCATATCTGGCTGCCACAAACCTGTTTCAAAACCATGACACTGGCCTAGCGAAGACAATATTTCTACGCTGATCCTAATTTATTTTTTCCTACTACAGAGCTAAAAAGGACTAAAAACCACCAACTGAATATACTTTTTTGTGCATATTAAATGCATAACACACCTATTTTATCTTAAAGAAAGAATATTATGCACCAAGGATTAGTGTTGATTTAAAATATCTATCCTTAATGCCTCCTTAATTCTGTTATTATGGTTACCTAATGGTAATAAGGTAGATATAAGGAAGGCAAAAGTGTCAAGTTATAACATTAAATGGTAATAAAACAGCGACATCACTTCAGACACAAATATTTTTCAGTTAAATGTCAAAGAATTAAAATCAGTTACCTACCTGTTTCTAAAATTCTGGTTTCTGATTTCATTGATATACCAACCCAAGTTTCCTCCTCTCTCATACCATAAACACATTTACATGTTCAGGAAATATTAAAAAATTACAAATCTTATTAAAACTTCTGAAGTTTTCACTGAAGTACCATATAAAATAAGAAATAATATGTATAAACAAATCTTTCTCCTTTCTCTGCTCCAGGATCACAGCAAAACATGTGCAAAGTGAAAACTGATACAGAAAATTTTTAGGCACTATTTACAGAACCCACAGGAATAATCTTGACCACGAATGTTTGGAAAGAATGACAGTAATCAACTATGAATAGATTAAGAAATTTTAAAGGTCAAGGCTGCTGAACAAAATCATCAGAGGTATATGCTTGTGGTTGAACTTTTGGGATCTTATTTAGCCCCCTAATGAAGTCTGGCCAACAGTTTCCACTCATGTTAGTGGAAAGCGTCCTGCACATCTGAAAACTGCAATACTTATTAAAGTGCCTAAATAAGGTGTTTGGTTAGGCAGAGGGCACACTGAAGGGAGGGGGTAACCCTCCGTATCCTGACATTTGCACTTTCAGTGTAGTTGGTCTGCTCCCATGCATAGCCAGTGCTACTTTTTCTGTGGGTAGCGTGGTAACAGTTTTCACTCTTATAGAGTATTCAGTGGCACGCACAGATTGTCTCTGCTTCCAAGCCTTCTGGTTTTATTGTTTTATTTTCGTGTGTAGATCAACCTAAGCTGATACATTAAAACCACAAACCAAAACACGATAGTTTATTTGAATGTAGTGGATTTTGGTTGTAGTTAGTTGATTTTGCATAATCACTGTCAAACTTAGAAAATAAATTTCGAATTTCTGTAAAAAATGTAAATTGTGTTATTTATTTATTTATTTGGAAGAGTATTTTACTTACTATGCCATGTTTGCTTAATATTAAAGGTCAGAACAGTCACAATAGAATTAAATCATTCTTCTGAATGAAGTCATGCTCATCCAGTGATTTATAAAAACGGATTAGATCTTAAAAATCAATCATTATAAATGAAAGAAGTCCAGGCAACACCCCACCTGGAATTAATATCTAATTAAGACCTACAATCTCAAAAGAAAAAAAAAAAACCTTCTTTAGTAACTTATGCACTGTATCTGGAATTTTCAACTTTTCTTATATAGAAGCTTATATAGTAGCTGTCACTCATGATCTGTACTCTTGCTTCAGTGTCAGCTTTCAAATTCATGTTACACTGGGTATCCATTTAAAATAATAATTAGCCACTCCTAAGCTTCTGATACATCTTTAAAAGCTTGTACTAAAATCAATTTTCCTATAGAAGTTTGATCCAGAAATTCTTAAAAATACCTGAAAAAATAAGTTGTTCTGCTAGTGGTTAACAGTATAAATAAATAGAAATATAAAAAGTGGACGTTTCCTTTCTCTTTCTTGTTTTTTTGTATGATCTTGATCTTTTCTTGAAGTGTTAGAATGCTATCTCCTATCCTCTCCTTAAACCACATTTCTCTATTGGGATATTGCAGAGCAGCTACACAACAGCCGCATTCCCGACATACAAATAGTTTTCTCCATTTGAAATCACTCCTTGTTACATGCACACTCCTCGGGGCAAGGCCCAGGGGTGAAGCCTCACTTCAGTGAAATATGTTTCCCAATGATCATGACGGAGTCAGCATTTTGTAAAGAAAGTACATTTGTAAGAGATATAAAGTTCCCCTAGAGGTAGAGTACCATGAAAGTAGAAACAACTCAGTTACTGTAGTCAGACAAGCATTTCTTTATCCTTAGAAAAATAAAATAAAACAAAATAACTTTATAAGTAAATGTAATAAGCTCTGTCTAATATTGGGTGATTTTTTGACAATCTGCAATAAAGAGCCCCTCAGGCCAGGGTCCTCTTCCCCTTAAGGAATTTCCTTTTTCTTATTTCAACTTTGAAAAAGGGTAAGAATCATTTTTTTAAACAACTGGCTGCAGATTAAAATTAACACTGTACATTTCAATTATTATCAATTCATCAGGAAGCCAAAAGAATTGGTATCTTTTTAATTAAAATATTTTTATCAGATAACCTAAGCCTCTAAGGCCATATATTTGATTTTAATTAAAAAAAATTCTGCTTGTGATCGTTGTTCAGAATTAATATACCAAATAAAATATGGGAAGAAAGGAGGTAAAGGCAGGTTATATAGTGTTACTTGATAAAAGGAGACAGTAATATTTAAACTGAGGTAAGTGTTACACCGATTTATGATGTATTTTATCTTCTAGAGAAACCCTAGTTTATCGTAGTGTCGTTCAGTTCGAAACGTCAGCTGTATATCTTTCTGCTTTTGAATGTAACTCTAGGTTGAAAGGAAAAGGTTTGCAGTGACGTGATGTATAAGCAGATCAAAAGCTTGGCATTTTTTCTGGGATAATTCCCTTTGATATTGAAACATATTTGTTGTCATAAATACATAAATATTATAAATATCTCATAAATACCTTGAAAGAATATTAATTAATAACACTTAACGTGCCTCTCATCTTCATGGTGCTGTACAAACATCTATTAATCAGAAAGGATGAAAATGTTCCTTTTGTTTTAGTCCCCACTCAATTTATCCTGTAAACATCCTCATCCCTAACCCAGTAAGCACCAGAATTTGTATTTTTTCTTTGTTTTGGAACCAAAACAAAATATCTTCATTCAGACTCTGGTTTCCTTTGTATCCATAACATATCTGTATCCGGAGCCTTGCCAGTTCAAAAAAAAAAAAAAAATTGATCTAGTTTGTAAGATAACAGGGCCAAGCAAATCAGCCTCCACACCCCACACTTAATCTAATCAGTCAGAAGCAACGTAGCAGCCCAGCACCAGACTAACCCGTGTGTTACAGCGGGGGAACACAGCGGGAAAACAGAGGTGGCACTTGGCATCAGCTCCAGGCTGTGAACGAGATGAAAATGCTTTGGCTTTTAAGGGCATTACTGAATGTTGCATTAATAAATTTTTAAACTAAAATTATATGCCAACCAGGACTCAAGAGCTGCTGTGACTGAAGGAGGAAATTTGTCACCAACCTGTACATAAGCAGGATTTAGCTTCTTTCAAGGTAGCAGTTCCTGCCTCCCACTGACTTCCAAATACTGAAGAAGCAATGAGATGTTATTTCTTGGTAAATGCTCAATAAATATGCTGTTGGTTCTCATCTCCTAGGATTATACCAGTCAACCATTTACCATTCAAAATCACAAAAAATCGTGGATTTTTGGTCCTAATGCTTGAGGGCATTTATCCATCCCATTTCTTTGTGTATACCCATATATCCAATGGAGATTATATTTCAATTTTTTCATAGATCTAGTAGTATACACATATTTTGAAGAAATTAACTTAAGGAGAAAAAAGATGATCTTCACTTGTACTGTCAGTGGGTTATATTGCTCTTTTTAAGCTAAGCCAGTCCCCCTGACTACTACTGATTATTTCCATTTACAGAAATTTGTAAGATAATGTATAGTGTAGTCTAAGGATTATGGCAGCCTGACACAATTGTCAGCACAATTTATTAAAAAGTGCCAGCCTGAAGCCTCGTGATCTTCCACTTTTCATCTTTATAAAACAGCTTTTGGTCTAGGGTAGAATATATTTATTCATTATACTGTTCATTTTTTAGCTCTCGTAGCTTGCTCCCAGAGTAAACGGGATAATAGCTATTTTAGTCTATAAACCATCAACCTATTTGCCTCATGACACTTCCGGGTCTGGGCTGTACAGTTTAGTGTTAACATCTCAGATGTAACTACAAGAAAAGAAATCGTTATTAAACCAGAAGTATTTGTTTTCTTTTCACTCTTAAAAAAAAAAAACAAACCAACAAAAACAACGGAACAAAAAAGCCAAATCCCCAAAAAAATAAAATCCCCAAAAACTCCAACAGCAACAACAACAACAACAACAAAACATCAAAAAAATTAAAAAAAAAAGAAAACCAAACAAATTCTTCCAATTAAGGAAAAGAAGAAACTTGCATGAATCTGCCAGGGACCTCAGGTCGCAATTTAAGCTCGTCATGGTGGATAAGGAATTAATTAATAACAGTTGAGCGCTCATATATATTCTGAGGATTTAAATTAACATAATTTAGACAATAGGGTTTTATTTATGCATGTGAAATCCCTTAGCTTCTCATTACATCAACTTACTGGATCCACTGGGCCCATTCTAAATCAGTCAAATGCAAAAGGAGAGTCTCCTATCAGCTTAGGGTGCTTTGGGTTTGGCCTATTGAAGAAAACAGATCTTGACATTTTCAGACTTCCTCTTGGACAGGCTCAAATACATTGGGAGTTTGGAAAAAACTTATAAATGCCACTTGAGGCTTTAATTTTTGTCTGTTATTCTTCCACTGAATGGCTTTCAGGTTATCATCGGAATAATTTATGCCCACACCTGGGCAGATGCACATACATAGAAACATACAAATTTGTAGAGCATGCAGACTTATGTAGAAAATTAAGCATATGCTTTTCTGATTCCATTCCATGATTCTGAAGAGGAAAAAATATACCTACTTTCTTTCAAAGCTTCCCAGGACAAAAAAGATTCTTGAAAGATCCAAATCAGAGCAGAGACCAAGTTCATTACTGAACTTACAATGAAACAGAAGGTATCCCTTGAGTCTCCCTTCAGTGGTTCTGTGTTAGAGAAGCATCTCTTTGTCTGCTGTTCACTGTCTCTATCAAGCTAAAAAATATATAGAAATTTGCAATATTCAATGTTGCACTAGCAACAATTTACAGTTTATTAAAAATATCAAGAAAACAAAGAAACAAGAAAACATCTGTTTGTACAGGACACAAATTACTGTATCTTTCCCTTTCTTTTCCTCTTTCAGAGAGAAACATTATGGTTTTCTGAAACACTGTGCTGTGCTGGTGAAAAAGAAAAGAACAAATACATTAACAGGATCTCACTTTTCCCTTGTTCACTGTCTTAGCAAACTGACCCTAGAGTTTTGGCAACTGAAGCATATGGGAAGGAAGTTTTCAGACAAACCCCTCTTTTGCCAACAAGAGTTGGGTGGAAGACAAACTTTCAGGCCAAATTGGTCCTTCATAATTGGCCTGGTTATACAAATTATAAGGGACTCCAACATGCACATCAAAAGACACCATGAATCACCAGGGACAAGGATAATTTACCCCTGCACAATTCTGAAAGGAGACTTTTGATCTCACTTTTACATTTTGCCATAACACACTCTTTCTCTTGTGCTTTTTTACTATTCATTTATTCATAGCATCCCCGAAACCAAAAAACCCCACAAGCCTCAGACACNGTCACATGCCGTGCCCTCAGAATCTCAGGGCAGCAAAGAGCCTTTCTCATTTAAACCCATTGCGATTCCAAGAAAGAGAATCTTTGACTTGTTTGCTATGCTTCCCTTGACATACTGCCTCCAGGCCAATGTTCAAAATGACCTTACATAACAGTTTACATTCATAATCCATCACTGCAGAGGGAAATCAAAACAACAGACTCTTTCCCGCTTCATTATGAAGGGCTGCTCTTGTTCTATGTTGCGTCCTTGGGAAAGAACCAGTGATGAGGTCAAGATTAGAACTACGAAAAACACAGAACACCCCCACCCCCGCAAAACAAACCTTGTACAATGTGTATTTGCAAATTAATTACACCTTGGAAATGAGCATTTACAAAGTAGTTGCAAAAATCAATTGGCTGAAAAATTAATAAAACAACTTTTCTTCTTCAAAGGCCTCAATGCTTGCTTATCAGGTGACAAATCTCACTGAAATATCTCAAGTATCACTTTTAGAAGATTCTAAATATTAATGTATGCACACATTATGCCTTTTCCTGTGTCAAAATTACATTTTTTAGAAAAGACTAATATATATTTCTTTTACCTTCCAAATTCTTTCTTCACCTGTCAATATAATATTCCAGAATCTTGCAAAACAGTGTTATTACTTACCAGAACAGAAGAAATCTCACCATCTCTTAACTTGAGGCTGACAATGAAAGCCCCCTTCATTTTACTTGTCAGTCCAATTAAAAAAAAAAATTCTTACCTCAAAAAGTGAGTGAATAAACAAACATGACACAGCAGGTTTAGAGATAAGAAGTCAATGAATTGATAAAAACCTTGAATTCTGTAGTATTTTTACTATCACCAGATCTAAACCAGTTTTGCTAAACAGCTCCCCTTCTTTGGTAAGAGAAACAGGGATGGAAGCTGTGCAATAACCTTCAGTGCTTCTTGATAAATAGCAAAATACCTCAGTGGAAATGTTCAACTTCTCTATGATTAAAAAACAAACCTTTAATGTAGTTTTTGTTTACTGTGTCATAAGTGCAGCGTTGGAAGTTGCTGCCAAAGAATCATTGGAACAGGCATCACTAAGGCAGTGTCAGCCAGCCAGCTCTTTGAAAATGATTCAGTTCCTCTAGTCTTATGACTAAAATAATATGCAGTGGCTCCAGCTCGAAGCCTGGTTAATACATCTGTCCAGAACACATAATTACTTGGTCATAACATTCCCCCGGCCACCAGCCAACAAACCAATCAGCATTTCTTCTTAACTCACTAGAATTTTTGCTGTGTCAAACTGTTTGATCTCTAGGTAGTAAAAATGCAAAAAATGGAAGGACACTGCACTGGAAGGTTTTAATTTAACATAGTTTCTCATGGAAATTAAATCTGAAGAGAAACATGTTTTTGTTGACATTGCTAGAGTTGAGATTTTTATTCTGCTTCAGGAATGATATTGACATATTTATCTTGCAGCTTTTTTCTTATCTCTTCCACAGCTAAGATTCTGAAATGTAATCTCACTTTCATTAATTACTTTCACAAAAAATCTCATATTTATGAGAGTTAAATCATACCAGCAAGTTTAACAGGCCACTATGTGTGTAACTATCAAGTTATCAACTATGTTTGATGGTGTAAACTGTGCATGGAAATGAAACTGAAAGAGGCGAAAAACAGTCTGGATGTACACAGATAGTACTATCCACAGTTCTCTAGGCTTTATGTGTAAGTGCATTTGTTTAATTTTCTGAAGCTTAATTTTGTAAACTCTGATCCAATTCCTGAGGCACTGTACACCTATAAAAGCTTTATATTTATTTCACCAGGACACATGATCAGGAGAAAAATAGTATTATACTTGCTTCCTGTATCATGTGCCAAAATCACACTTAGGAAAGCACTCCATGCACATTTCAGAGTAATTCAACCTTTTCTCTATGCAGATATGATATTTCTAAAGTAACAAAATAAATTGCTAAATTTTCTACAGAGAAGAACTTAAGCATCACACTCCAACCCACAATCTTAAAGAAACTGCATAATTTCCAAGTTCATATTATATTACTGGCTTAAGTGCTGTAGTTTTGCACAGTATCCTTTTTTAACAGTATCTCTAGATGAAGAAACACCTTTACCTTATGGCAAATACTTAGACTTAAAAGCACTACAAGAATACAAATAAAGAACAAGACACTTTCCCTGTCCACATGGACTACTAGTCATTTGTTGTGGCAAATAAAAAAAACAATTTCCCTAGTTTTCTTCACGAGATTTCACAAGAGCCACACCAGCTGCAGTGGCATTTTTTATGTTAAGAGTAGTGCATGGGAGAGGATAGTAAGGTTGGCCGGTTCATCCAAAAAGGGAAGACTGGAAGGAAGATGAAGCTCTCATCTGAGCTCTGTTATAGGCTTTCTCTCCCTAGGTCACAGAAGGAGGAAGTACTGGGAGAATCCCTCTTTCAAAAGGAACTTGAATGTGGTTGGAGTTGATTTCCAGTCAAATTCAACTGCTTTCCTGTCACAAGCTTTGCTGTTTATTTCTTATTTTATCAAATCTCAGATTCAGCACCTTGTCTGTGCAAAAGCAGAATTTAAAACACCCACACAGCATATTCTGAATTCTTCGCCTAGTACAATACAGGGATAGTTAAATATTTCAAAGGTCTATACATATGTTCTGTGTGTGTTAATAATAGTATCATACATTTCAACATTAACAAAGATTGCATGCATTTAGATGCAGAGAATCTGTGACAGAACTGAAAAATGGTTAATTATAACCAAAGGATGCCAAGGAATGGTGGGGCTCTTATCATGTGTATCAGCTTCTACTTGAAATCACCCTTACTTTCCCTAGTATAAACATTCAAACTATAATTGATAAAAGCAAAGCTAACTCCTCACAACATTTTGAGCAAAATGGGAAAACATTTTATAACTTTTATGCTCCAGAGGACACTTAGAAAATATAAAGACTGGTGGCTTAAGTTTAGAAATGCCACCATAATATTGCCTGAATTCATGTGATCAACCCACATCAGTTGCCTCTTCATGCAAGTGCACTTTTTTCCAGCTTTAATTCAATGATCCTGCATTAGATTTTTAACAGGATTTCTGTACTATTTGATGAAATCATAATACTGCATTTTTTATGTCTTCTGCATTTATTGTATCTTTAACCATTACACAGAGGCATGTTATCCAGCCCTGCTTTGAATACAAAGCTATGAACTTCACATATTTATACCCACTTCCACCTTCCTCCCTCACACCCACCTTAATGGAGTACTTTGCAGATTTATTTTCACTCTACCTTACTATTAAGACCCATGAAATGAGTGGTATTTTTATCCTCATAGAGAAACAAATATTTCATCAGGAGAAGTCATAAATTTGTAAGACAATCTTAGCATACATAGTACTGTGAAAAGTTTGACTAGGTCCATAGGTTCTCAAAGTCAGGACCGTAAAATTTCAGCAGTAGTACTGAAGGCTCAACACCCCTGGAAAACTGGCCACAGGTCTTTCATACTAGTTCAAATAAGAAATTACGAATATAAAATAAATACCTGAATGAGAATACTAGCATTTGTATGTGTTGCTGTTTCCTTCATCTACCGAAGTGAGAACCCCCCAAAATTCTCATGTCTCCCCTACATATGCCTTGGCCATATTTACATAGATAGTGGTTAGATACGACTTTTTTCCTGCAATTTTTGTTGCTCCTCACACTATCATAAAATTCCAATAAATCTCACCTTGCCAAAACACTAACTAAACACAGGCACTGAGGTGTTTGTTTCCCTCTCCACTGGCAGTGAGGAGAGACACCTGGAATACAAATTCCCCTTTGGAGATGCCTTTCTATCCGTCATGAAGTTCAAAGCTAACACAACTGAGGTAAGGCGAAGGTAACCTTGTCTCAGCTAAGGTTACTTCAAATGAGGGACTCAATTTCCAACTTTATGGGATGGTGGGGTGCATCCAGACTGACATCTCCCAGGATGCTTTGTTAAAGGATGACAACCACAGCAATCTCCCATCTCTCTTTTTCCTCTGCTGCCACCCTTTCCAAAGGCAATATTTATCCTTCTGCTCAGAAATGAAAATGAAAGCTGGTGTGTGACAAAATGTACAGTATGATGCAAAGCATTTCATGTCATAGCAAAAACAGCTCAAAGCCAGCCTGCCAGTGATGATATCATTCATAGACAACAGTTAATTTGGAAAGTGGAAGGGAGAAGCCAATATCTCTAGTGTGATGTGATTTTGTACTGAAAAGCCCTCGCATAAATGCACACGTGCACAGGAATGGAATTGAAAGCACTTAGTTTGGGGACTGAACACTGGAAAATGTACAGTTGGGAACAACTTTCCATTGGCTGGTAGATGAGATCACATGGATTTATTCTTTAACTTGCTATTGAACGTCTATTAACATTTCCTGATTTTTGCAGCCTTAAGCAGCAAGCTGGACATCAGCAGAGTGCTTTTTTTTCTTCCTGGATTATGCATCTTTTCTAAAACATTTATCATGGCTTCCTCTGGTAAAAAAGAAAAATCTTAAATTACTATTAAATACACCTTTGACTGAATCCAGGCTACAATGTAATAAGCAACTATGTATTCTGGATGAACTCTAAAGGGCTTCTTACAGTTATATATTCATCCCTTCATCAAGACAATCCACTGTACTTCAGGCAGTATACATATATTGCAGTCTGTGTATATAGATGCTGTATATATTACTGCTTCCTTAAAATAACAAGCAGAGTCATGAAAAAATATAAAGAATAAAGATGAAAGACATAACTGCTTAGTTTGGAAATTAAACATAAATTAAGGTGGAAGAAATTCTCATTATTTACTTAGGGCCTGATCCAAAGCTCTTTAAAGTCAGTGGAAAGAACATCAACCGCACAAGGATTTAAAATGTGACATTATAGTTGAATGCTTTGAAAAAATGTCTGGGAAAGCAGCACCAGAAAAAAGCCTACTTATAAGTGGGGAGGGAAAGGGCTTCCTGGATTATTTTACACCATTTTTACCTGTGGGACAATCTTAATCTCAGTTTACATGGACACGCATTGCTTTACTTCATCCGTGCAAGAATGAAGCTTACTAAAACTTGGTAGCCCTGGATCAAGTGTAAGAAAGGGCTAGAGCAGGAAATAAAATGCCTTGGGTAATAGTCACATCAGCACTGCAGCTAGGGGAGGACACCTCAGAGCAACTATGTATTCTCTAGTGAAGCAGAGGCACAGTCTCAGCCCATTCTGCAGCTCAGGGCAGCAATCCAGGCACCACAGGTTTGGGAGCATCACTCACACACCGCGTGTGTCTGGAGGCCCACGCTGCTGAAACCGGTGGAGATCAAAGAAATTAGCAACCAAACAAAAGTCACTGCTTCTCAGGATTTCCAGCATTCTCTCCATTACTATCTAACATACCTACTGATACTAAAGAGTGTATCCAAAGTTTAGGATGAGACTTTTGAGTCTGGTTTTTCCTCCCAATGAAATTAGGTTTTCTGGCTCTTTTACTTTTCTGTCTTTTTGCTCTTATGTTTGTCCTTTGGGAATTTTAACTAAAGGGTGGCTTCTCTCCACTAATGAGCCCATCCATTATTCTGACTGGATATTAAGTTATCATCAAATTTAGCACACCACATGACTGAAGTTCAGATGTTATTTTTTGAACGCAGACGCCATGGAGCACCTACACAGAACACTCCTATAGACATTTTAATATGTTGGAAAGCACAAAGCTTTCCATTTGGGTTTCAGGACAGAGAAAATCGGAGTTGAATGTGTGTAACACACTTAAACGTAAGTCTCCAAGAAAGCACAAAATTATAGGATGGGGACAGGTTTTCATATATTTTTCCTATTCCACATCTACAAGAGTGTGAAAGTCAGTGCTGAATAGTCCTTAGAAAAATTTCCTCAAGGCTTTCTTCTCATTCACTGTTATGTTATTTGCTCCATGACTACTGCAGTCCATAGCAATCAAACTAATAAAACTTACAGTTCAGTGAGATCTTGTATAGTATGTAGCCTTGGTCATATATTTCCATCAACAGAAAGTATGATAAAAATAGTAGTAGAGAGACCATTGATTGAAAAAATTTGGTTCTGTGTAATTGACAGAGAATCACAGAATTAAATCATTAATAAAATTTACTTTGTTTTATAAAATTATGATACTAAACTTCTCCTACTCTGTTTTGGTTGTAAGTCATCCAAAGAAAGAATAAAGAAGGAATTTAGTGTTTGCTTGTAAAATCACTGGAAAGAGAAACCTGAGCCAACTGAAGTTTAACAGTAAAGAAATTTACTCACCACTACATTGCTACTGTTTAATTGTTTATTACTTTGAAAATGTAGTCCCAATAGTAACATTAAAATCTGGTTCTAGGCCAACCCAGGCACATAAGGCAGAGCTGGAAAAGATCCAGTTAGTTTACAGCATCACATTTTGCACTGTCAAAGCAGCAAAAGTTTCCTTTAGATTCAAGGACATCATAATACCTTGTTTAAATTAAATGCTGAAAATATAAACAGACTTAGATAATTTTTTCTCTCTCTTCTTCTCTTTTTTCTTTTTTTTTTTTCGTTTAGACTCATCATAGTGGAAACAGCTTGCAATATATGGATAAAACTAAACAGACACAGTGGTATTATTCCGGGAAACCAAAGTCTTACCTTCAAGAACCTGTGTCCACCCTGCTAAGTCAGTTGCGAAGTTCAGCTGATTAAGCTTCAGCAACCAAATTTAAAGAAAAACTTCCAAAAAAATGTCAGCAATGCAAAACAGGTGTGGGGAAACCAACATTCACATAAAGAGCAATTTTCACAGGAAATGTAGGCTGTTTGACTGCCAATTCTATTTATGGCATCTTCAGGTTTCTCCCTGTTCCATTCATACTAGAAGTACCCAGATTAGTGTTTGGTTGCCCAAATCAACTCCATGCCTTTATGGAATGTTGTAAAGCAGTCTCCTAGGAGACAGCTGTGACATTTCTCTCCACTTTTGATCTCATAATTCTAGTTACAAACAGGGACTATGTTCCTTGACTCCGGTAACAATTTCTTCCTTAAAATGCTGGTATTACCACCTCCACCATTTTCACATCAGTGCCTCAGAGCATGGGGGCTTGTACACTGTATGAAGAAAGCAGGCCATTCTTTGAACATCCATTTTGCTTTGTTAACTAACAAGTTAAAAAATGTGTTAAAGAGTTCTTCACGTAATATCATGTTCTGCAGTGTATTTCATGCAACATATATTCTGGCAGACATTCCTCAATACTTTTCATTGAGCTATGGCTTCAGTTATTCTCAAAGAGCTTCTCTGTTCAGCTCCTAACCCTTCCCATCCGCCCTAGAAAAAAAACTCTCAACATAATACCAAAATAAACCCACAATCACTCTGCAGAATGATTAGTCTCTTTCCTGAGCCACTGGCACACAGCTGAGAGGCTGGCCAGTGCACTCCTGGGAGGGGCAGTGTCATCCCTCAAAGGTGAGTCTGCATTAAAAGTTGGGCCAGAGGAACTCACGCGGACTCCCGGCACAACATACACAGAGGAGCATGAGCAGTACTGCCAAGAGCCATGCTCTGCCCGGCAGCAGTGATCACCACTTGCGTTTCACCCAGCACCGTGTGCGCCTGAGGCAAGCAAAGGCTCCTACCTGGTCTCTGTGTCCCTGAACAGGTTATGTAGCCTTATCCAAAGCAGTGAGACTATTTCTATTTTATGTCTTAAATTTGATGCTGCACTCCTTTTCTCTCTTTGTTAACCTCTTTCCTAGCTTGTAGTTTGTGAGGAGAAAGAGTGCATTCTTTTGTTGAAGGCTAGTACTTTTTTATAATAATTACTAAACTACAGGACAGTGTTATATTTATTTTTAGGCCATATTATATTTCTTTTAATTTAGCTTTTAGCTTTTTCTTAATGGCATTACTAGAAACATGGCAGTACAAGAAATTGAATGTAAATATTTGCAATAATTTTACCCATTTTTTTAAAACCATAATGTTCTGAATTATCTCAAACTGCTTTCCAAACTGATCTATGAATAACATGGCTTAGCTAAAACCACAGAAGAAAATCCTGTACTGCAGAATGGATTAGCACAGCTTTCTTTTCCTGGTAAAGTGTGTTTGTTCTGTACTCTCAACAAAATACAGCATTTCACAATACCAGGCTTTTAAGAATACATTAACAAAGACTCAATCTCTGTCTTTCAGCCAAAAAGCCCTCCAAGACATTTAGAAGGTGGTATTGTATTTTTCCTTGGTTAACACAGTATTTAGGAAGAGTATTATTCAAAAGGTGTCAAGTAGGAACAAATGTCTCTGTCTTCAAGTCCCAAGAGATTGTGATGGCATTAAGAGAAAATTAATATTTCAAACTGCTCCATTAAAATCAATTCCTATAAACACGTACTTAGGATTATAAGGTAGAGAAACCACTCAGAACAGAACACAGAAAAGGACTGGCAGAAGGAGTCCTCACAGCACCTGATGATTTTACAGAAAACCAAGTTGAAGATCCAGGAATAAAGAAGGGCAAAAGAATCACGGTATATGGTGGTATATTAAACATTGCAATATCTGCTGGGTACAGAGTATTGTTGCTTTAAAGCAAAAATAATGTAATTTTTATTTAACTGGATAAAGTAACTACCTTTGCAGAGATGCACCCTCATTTTTATCCATGTTTCAAACACATAGACAAAAAATCACAGTCATTCCGTTCCCGCACAGACTTTGGTAAAACTGCCCTAGAAGGTTCTACAGAATGATTAACAAACATCTCCCAGAGCTGCCTTTGGTTGTTCCAAATGGCTTCTGTCCTGCTGCAAATGAAGATGTTTAAATCTGTGCTAGAGGGGGCCAAGGAGTCACCTACTACTGTCATGGAGCTCTAGATTTCTTGTTTTCTTTCCTACCTTGCATAGGCATAGAGGAGGGAGGTTGAATTGGCCGGAAGTTATAGGGTTTTATGTCTTTCTTTTAGCACACCATCAAATAATTCAGAGCGGGAAAAAAAGGACAAAATACAATTTCAGCTGCTCTTATAATAATGCCATTTCCTGGTTGACAGGTACTAAAAAAATCCCCTAAAAATCAGATTTCATACTACTGCTGTGTCATGCAGAACACTCCATATCAGAATACAATCCTGTAAAGAGCAAAGACCAAAAATAGTAACTTTCTTTGGATTTAATGTGGAAAGCCACCATACTTTCTACATCCCAACAAAGCAAAATGTTGGAACAGAGTGTCTACCTACAGCCATGAAATATTGCTGGCCAGGTGACGTGCTCAAAAGTCAGTGCATGCTTGTGCACTTACCTGTGCCAAGCCTTTGAGTTTGTTACTCATATGGTGACTGGCACAAAAGGGACTTCAAAATTATGATGAATTTTATTTTATTTCTATATGATCCCAATACTTTCCTGTTGTTCTCATTCAGAAGATACACCTGTGTTGCATCCTAATATTTAGTCCTGAAAGATTTTTTTCAATGCAGTTTCATCCACAAAGCAACCAGTGTCATGAATTTAGGAAGTAATTGAAGTTACATGTGAGCTCAGGGCAATTGTGGTCTAAGGGGAAATGGAATTTTCTGACACCACATCCTTGTGTAGAAGTTCCATTTATTATCCACATTCCCCTTGAGATGCACTGTGTCTTTGAAAACAGAGGAAAGTACATTTATTAATGTTGCTGTAAATAACCTCAGCAATTTTCTTTGCTGTTCTTTAGCAATGAATCCTATTTTGATACTAAATTTAAGCAAACTCTGCAAGGGAAGAAGAGCAGAGTACAGCAGAAACAGTAGAAAGTGCCAAGTGGAGGAAAACAATTTGAAATTATCTTTCTAGCTTAACTCAGAAAATCAGAAACATAGTTTAAGTCTGAATCTCCTTAACAGTATTAAGCAAAGATAAAAACTTCCAAACAAAACCACAGAATATTAGAGACAGACTTTCCAAGATGTTTCCAAAGAAGCATTTGCTAAGCTTGTACACACACTTCTTGCTGAAAAGCTCTCATGTTTACACAGATCATGACAGTGCACACTGCACACATAACAGGAGCTAATTTTTCATTTTAATCTGCCAACATGCAAGGTAGAGCTCCAAAATGACAAGTTCCTGTAGGGTTTTTGGGGTTTTTTTGTTTGGTTGGTTTGGGGTGGTTTTTTTGATTGAGGTTTTTTTGAGGGGGTGGTTTTTGGGGGCTTTTGGGGGAGTTTTTTTTGTAACAAGAGAAGACGTATCATTGAAGCAAGTACTTCTCATATGAAGAAAAGAAGACCATGAGGAAGAGTTGGCCAGGGAGGTCAATAAAGCTTTTTCAGCCTCATTAAAGTCAGGTGCAGTTCATCTGAGGTCTTAACCCCAAAGTGGTGTTCTAGAACAAGTATGATGCACAGGACAACAGACAAACATGATTTCAAGGATGTAAAAAGAAATTAATTCCTGAATATGCTATTTTATGAAAGAACTCATAATGTTATTTAAAAGTTTGGTCCATAAGTTGATTTTAATATCAACTTATTTACCATGAAAGAATTTACCATGGAAATTAGAATTATGAAGAGTTGTGAAGGAAACACACTGTAATTCTGTGAGGAAACAGACATAAAATTTGTTTCATCTACTTGCTTGCATGGGGGTCTCAGATATTTTTCAGTAAGTATTCAGTTTGGCCAATTGATCAAATAATTCTTCTTTTTACTGTAAATAGAAACTTATCTTTAGTTAAGACAATCTCTTCCCTTTTTTTTTGTCCTCCTTTAAATTCTTTTTTTAGTCCCCAAAGATTAGGACTGGTTTCAGTCCAACCTTATGAGAATCCTTTCATGTTACTTGTATTTGTATGCAGTAATTACATAAAGATTTTCCTAAACCTTACCCACTGATACCTAAGAAGAATTAAGACCAGCTTTTCCATGACAGAGGTCAGTCAGCTGTTCCTGCAGACTACTCTCTAATGTTTTTTAACCTTGTGTCATTGGACTTCCCTCTCCAAACAGATAAATTTCAGTAAGTGGTTCATTAGCATCACACAGGAGAAGAAGCCTTATTTTTTTCCTTTTAAACCCACCATATCCTTAGCTATCTATCTCTGGTGTTTGTACTGATATTACAGCCACTTCAGTAAATTGAAGTTCTTCCACAGATCTCTACTCCAAATCAGCGCCAGCCTCAGTTCTTTGGCTGAGGCAAATGCCAGACGTTGTTTATATAGTAGTAATCAACATGGTAAATTTAGAATATACCAGAATAAATTATGATAAATTTGCTGCCTCAGGATAAAGATAACATACGGGTAGAGTCAGTGGTTATCTCTTAAAAAAAGGGGAAATTGATGAACAGACATTTTTTTTCCTTCCAGGCTATCAGAATAAATGGGTTTTTTTCCCCTCTGGGATTTGTAGAAAAAGAAGATGGGACATGTGGATCTCATGAACTCTGATGCTAAATACAGCTACAACTTTTGAAAGACTCTCTTCCCTATATTTCAAGTTGAACTCCATGTTCGTTCCTTAGCATTAAGAGTTGCTTTCTTTCTTTCTTTTTTTTCCCCTGTCATCTCTCCAGAGGTCAGGAAATGAACTATGTGTCATCAGAGAGCAAAGCAGTACAGAACCCAGGGGGCCTGATAGCAATGGCGCTTTTTTTCCTCACCTCAGCAGCTTGACTTGCTGTTCCCAGAGTGGGTTTCATAATCATCGACTGGTGAAAAATCAGTGATGGTGTTGGTTTGGGGGGTTTTTGGTGTGGAGGGTTTTTTTAACCTAAGAATTTTAACCTATTTTTAAGAATATTTATTAAAAAAAAAATCCATAACATATCTCTTCACTGAGTGTGGGATTGCACTTCAGTCTCCTTCTAAAGCTTGGTGCTTGAGAACTTTTTTAAACAAAGTTTATTTACCTGGAGATGAGTTTCCAGAAAATATACATTCCAAATGCAAGCTATCATCAGAATAGACTAACATTTCTCTCTCTCTGTCAAATATTTGTACTGGGCCCAAAATTTGTGGAAGGAAAAACACATTCTTGTGCCTAGCTTGTAACTTTGGCAAATCATCTGGGTAGTGAAGGCAATTAGGATCTAAATAAACCTTAATCTACTTGCAAAACATGGCAACCCTCTGTGATAGACATTAGCTGTCGGTATCGGGACATTTGTGTGAGTAAAACACTGCAGCTAGAACCCACACACAGACAGTGTACAGTCAATCCCTTGTTAAACCAGCAGGCAGAGTTGCATTTCTTCAATTTCATTTTCCACTTCTGCCTTTCAACTCCATCAAACTTTAAGTATGTGTTTAAGTCCAACAGGCTTTAATAGTTTCTTTGCCTCACTAAGGAGGAAAGGGGTTACTCATCTGCCTACTCAGATTATGCACTTTGCTGGATGGGAGACTTCATGTCCTTTCTACATCAGTATTGAGAGAAGTTGTGGTGGAGGCCTGAAGCCTGATAATATTTATTTGTCCATTCTCTGGGTCGTGGTGAGGACAATGAGCAGATCTCACAACAGTGAGGCAGCAGACGTTCATCTTGCTCTTAATACATTTTTTGAGCAGGGACTATCCCAGGCAGAACCCAAATGAACTACAAAAACACTGTGTTCCCCAGGGCTACCTAAGAGATAAACTGCACACTGCCATTTGGTAACACAGGCATCTTAGAAGCTGCTATAGTGTTAATTTTAACTTCCAAAATGATAGCAGAAAAGCAAAATTCCATCATCGTGTCTATGTTTGTTAAGTAAAAGAGTCTTCCCCATTTTCCAGAATATCCTAAGCCATTAAGAAAATATTTGCAGAACACAACATGGTATGGCTACAGTACCAGAGGGTGTCTGGTGAGGACCTGCAGAGGACCCAGTCATACTGCTGTGCAGAGAGGCACAACTCCTGAACTTGCCTGAGTTCACCCCAGAGGGCTGCAGTGCTGAGCATCTGTACCCACTGCAACCCGGAGACGCAGAAAAACCCATCATCAATCACTGAGCCTGTTGGAGAGCAACTAGAAGCACTTACTTCTCTGTATCTCAGACTTTTCAATCTTTTCCCACATGCCTCATTCTCTTTTTTGCTCACTCGCTGCAGACGCACAAAACATCATAACGTTTCAGAAAGATATTTACAATCTCAGGCATCCAAGTGACCAGCATTTCCCTGTGACCTTCTCACCCCATCAGTGAGCTGTCGAGATTTTCTATGTTATGTCCTTAGAGAAATTCTTCTTAGGCTTCTGTAGCTTAAACAGAGCCATTCCAATGCTTGCACATGGAAAGTTTACATTTGTCTGGAGTGTGACTGCTCTGTGGGAGCAGAATAGCAGTTACCTGGCGCAAGTGCCTAACCCTGTAAACCACAGTTTAATCTGGCAGCACAGAGCACTTGGGAAACATAACACATGACTGAACCGTAACAGTAACTTCACATTTCCATTGATTCCTGTCTTTAAGCAGAAAAAATTCTTTAATTGGCTACTACCACACCTAAAACTAAGGTATTTTGCCTTTTCACTATATTGAAACACAACAGATGAGTTTAAACATACACCTTGATAAAGCTTTTCATGTGTTAATTGAGAAAAAACACCGTTGTATTTGGAAGCTGTGTTTCCCATTTTAGAAAACCCCAAAACCAAAACAAATAAACAAACCCCCAAAGCCCCCAAAAAACAAACAAACAACAAAAAATAAAAACGAACAAACAAAACCCCAGGGAAAAAACCAAAAAACTAACCAACCAAAGAAAAAACCCCTAGAGTTTAAATTTACTCAGAAAAATAACTGAAATATGATATAAACAAACCACTTTAAGTGTGCTTCAAAGATGGTTATTGCATTAGCATAAGCAGGACATTCAGCAGAAAAAATGCCTCTAGAGAGAATTTAAAAAAAAAAAGAAGCAATATGCAAAAATCTAATATTAAATTGATCTTCTTACTAAATCCTATAGGAATGATGAACTTTGAAACACTTGAAAAAATAATGCAAGAGAACACTGAAAATTTTCCCTATGAACCGGGAATTTCGATAACCTTTTCCTGACTCAAATGTTTGTTTATATACACATATATCTAGGTAGATAGATCAATTGCATTTAAGTAAGAAAACTGGAATTGCAACCCAGTGATGGTTCTTACTGGTTCTACTTTCCCTCAGGAATTGCTGGAGACACTACTGTTCCTAGGGACATTGGCTTAGCTACTGTCCTGCAGCTGCCAAGCAAGCATGAGTGCAGGATTGGCAGATAGCCCTGATAGACTCACTGAAGTGTGCTGTCTCTTCCATCAGCTATGTTCATTTTTTAGGGTAGAATCATTGCAATTGCTCATTCTGCAATTAGAAGTTTCAGTGCGAATAAGCCACACTCAGTTTGAAGAATGACCACTCACACTGGTTTCCTGTTCTATTTTACTGCTTGAAACGTGGCAGCGACTCAAAGTCTAAACCCAGCACGGGGCCTCCTCGTCTTAACTGAGGTAGACCCTCTTGTGAGAGGACAGACTGAACCTCCAAGAAGTTTCAGTCTTTCAGAGGGATTTGCCCAGACAAAGGCCAGGTAAGTGCTTTGCTCTTCCTAAATACCCTCCATAAACAAGCACAAGACAGGGAATACAAGTGCTACCGTGGAGCATGCTATTTTATAGGTGGGCAACTGAGGCAGAAGAGTGTTTTAAAAGTACCTCTCAAAGTGTTTTAAAAGTGTTGAAAGTCTAAACCTAAGTGAACTGGTCAAGGTTACGGGGGAAGGCTGTGCCTGAATGTGAAAATTAATGCACGTCTCCAAGTTCCATGTCAGGCTTCTAGCAGTCCTTTTCCCAGCCAATTTGTGCATTAAAAAGATTCAGAAAAGCCTCCATTTGTAGGAAGTCAAAGTTTCAGATGGGCACGTCTTGTGACTGAAAGACATACCAAGTCCAGGGGAATGAATCATTCACCAGAAAAGAGCAAGTTAGCTGCATATTCACACAGTAAAGATAGAATATATATCAAAGCCTTCACACTTTTTTCCATTCTGTAGTTTGCTCCATACTTTTAAAATGTGTTTAAACCGAGTGACCACGGATGCAAAGGGAAACTTTACAAGCAGATAAGTCTTCTAGAGCTGAGTGTCTGCCAAGACAAAAGTGTGTGATTTATTTTAAAAGTAGGAGTGGTTATCACTCAGAACACACTCTTTCTGTTGAAGCAGTGAAGGCAAAAATTAACCCCCGCAATTTTTACTTGTCATTAAAATAGAACTTTCAAGAAATAAAATCACATTTTTTAGCCTGTACTGATATAAAATTTTTAAAAAAGAAAAAAATTGTAAATTTTAGAGAGGAAAGTTTCTAACACAAGAGGAAGCATATTTTGAAAAAACTGTTTCATGGAGAAGTGAAACTCTGATACAAGGAGCTCTTACATACAGGTGTTATGTATTATAATCTACATTACAGTACTCTACTATCCACATGAGACCAGGTACAATGAAAAGCTTCTGGATTTTATTCAGGTTTGTGGGTTTCAACCTAATTTAATTTACAGCAAGTCTTACCTCCATAGACATGAGTACCTCCACTGGCTTCAGTGAAACCTCAGATTTTATAGTGGCATAAGTACGAGATACTGAGACTTTTACTCATTTCTATTTTAACTCTCAGATGTCAGTGTGCAAGGGCAAAAGTCCAGAAAATTTTTTATATTTACCATTATCAAGAGAAAGTAAAGAAAGCTGAAGACTTTATATTTCTTATAGTTTATCTCAACATACCTTGTCATGACCAACATGAACTTCTATTTCTTTTTATAAGAGTATGAGTAGGTTTTGCTCCAAAGATAAAAATGTAGCAATTCAACAGAAATCAGCAAGACCTTCAGGAGATTAAAACTCAGGCAAGACAGAATCACATCACATCCATATAATCTGTTTCACACAACAGCAACAACAAAAAGCACATTTGTGGAGACCTATCTTTTTCAAAGTAGTGTTCGTTACTAAGTTACTTTATGGTTCTTAATTTATGTCAGCAGGGGGATATCTTAGTTACTCAAAGAATTTTTTATTTTTAGTCCATATAATGAGGAAATTTAAATTCATGCTTTTCTTTTTGTTATGTCTAGAAAGTTTTAAAAATTGCACCTCTCTCTCTTATCAGCTAACAAAAACATTTGCTCCTGACAACGGAGAAGCTTTCGAGAACCTGAGCTAGCGCACAGGGCAGGGGAAGGGCGTGAGAGCCACTAGGTGGCAATAGAAACCCCTCAAATCAACTAGTCCTCCTCCTCACACTTTTTATGCTATTCTAGAGCTATTAATTTCAAAGAAGAAAGTGTTGAATTGAAAGGAAGTAAACAAAATTTTGTATTGGTCATTAAACCCCCTACAATTTCAGTAAAATTTTCGGTAAGATTAATAAGAAACATGTGACTTATCACTGTATTATGTTAATTTCTCCTGCTTGTCTTCATATTTTCTCCCAAGATCATTATTTAATATCATGCAGTATAAAAAATATTTTCAATTATAATTTCAGAACTATTGAAAAGTNTGCTATTCTAGAGCTATTAATTTCAAAGAAGAAAGTGTTGAATTGAAAGGAAGTAAACAAAATTTTGTATTGGTCATTAAACCCCCTACAATTTCAGTAAAATTTTCGGTAAGATTAATAAGAAACATGTGACTTATCACTGTATTATGTTAATTTCTCCTGCTTGTCTTCATATTTTCTCCCAAGATCATTATTTAATATCATGCAGTATAAAAAATATTTTCAATTATAATTTCAGAACTATTGAAAAGTTTGTGATAATTTCATTTTTTCTTAATAAATTTTTCACTCTGCCATCACTGTAGAAGTCAGACGGCTAAAATTATTACTCTTCTGAGTTTGGAAAGCATTAACACATTTAAACTACTATTGGCTTAGCTTCTGATTGTGTTGCATATTTTTTTCTCAAGTTCTAAAATCTTGGTGACTGTTACAGAGGAATTAAGAAGTAAATCAGTCTTCAAATTAGTTCTGAAGTTACATTTTAAAAAGTATCTTAAAAGAAGAGATCATTGCTTCAAATTTAGCACAAGTGTTTCTGTGCTGGAAAGTTCCTTGTTTGTATGCGGACCTCACTACTAGGCTAAAATTTTCACACTAGTAATTTTCAAAACTTGTGAGTTTGCAAAAATAACAGTCATATCTTAATGCTCAGACACATTATAACACAGTTAAGGTTGT
>WEIT01030129.1:2191-20950 GCA_013389985.1 Dryoscopus gambensis
TTGGCAGCTGAGAGGAAGTGCTGCCATTGAGAGAAAATGCCAGCTGACTATTAAACATATTTATTAAAGTTTAACAACCGCCTATTATATATTTATCCATCAATGAATACATTGAGTTTTACTAAATTGGCTATTAGGGAAAGTGACTATCCCAGTAAATCTAACTTGTTAGATTTAACAAGGCAGTAAATGTTTTAAATACTATTTGGTTATGAAGAGACTCACTATATAGTGTGCAAAACGAAGTCTGAGGGATTTAAAGTATTTACATAAAGAATTGACAGCAACCCAAAGATATGTGGTATCTGTTATGTAGCGCAGTAAAGCTCCATTTGCTCGTTAGTGTTGTTTTTATGAACACAGGCTGACTTTCTAATTCAATTCCAATTCTGGGCATGGCTGGGAACATAAGTTTGTCATACTATTATACCGCCCTTTATTGACCATTATGGGCGTCAGCACTGCATAAATGGAAGGTGCATGTAGAAGCCCTGAAGAGGAAGAATCCAGTGCTGCAAAGGAAAACTATTAGCGTTTGCAGGTTAAATTTAAAGACTCTTTGCAGATGCTCAAGAGGAGCGGGTAAGGGAGGAGCGACTGGCTGAGTAATTAGTCTCTCTGGGGTCTGCTGTGTGTCAGTCAAAACCTTTGTGCCCTTTAACATCATTAAAGGCCAAGCTGTAAGAAAGAAGCATCCACTGAAGGGCCATAATCCCAGGGCCCTTGCAAACTTGGACAACTGAAAAGATTTCCTGAAGCAGGGGACATAGCTGGCAGCTCCTTCACTGCCTCTCCTTCCTTTCTGTGTACCCTGACCAAGCAAACCATTAGCATCCCTTTCGTGGCTCACCTGTGAGCCAGCCAGAAGGTCAATGTTTGAGGAAGTGCAGCAGTTCTGGCAGCTGATGCTGAACTAAAGAGATGATGTTTTTTATGCAGAAGGGTTTCCATCAGCTTGTCGATACCCATTTTTATCAAGCTTTTAATTTTTGTTTCTTTCTTTGTTTTTAGTTGGTGCTTAATTTTTTTGGAAGGGGCATTGCATGCTGCCCTCAGTACTAGAGGGACAGACAAATGAGCATATGCAATCTGGGAAAAAAACAGTAACAAGAAAAGGCAGCGAGTAGAGGCTGCCACAAAAAACAACAGACTGGAGATGACACCTAGAATGTTTCATCAAATACACAGTTCATTTTCTTTCCATTTTTGCCCGAAGAGATGTCTCTCTCGCCTTTCTTAAGGCATTCTGGCAGGAAGGTGCTTGTTCCTCAAGAGTTCACCAGTACTTGCAAGGGTGAGAGGGTGGAGATCGGATCTCTCATGTTTTCTTGCTGAAACAGTTGCAATCAGCCATTTGTAAAGTCTGCTCAGAAGTCAATATATAATAAATATGCAAGAAGACAAGGCCAGGCTGGATGGAAGCTCTAGTGGAAGGTGTCCCTGCTCAAGGCAATTGGAACGAGATGCTCTTTGAGGTCCCTTCCAACCCAAACCATTCTTTGACTCTACAAAGACGTTTTTTGTCAAAATCTCTCTCTTGCTGATCTAGATAATGAGAACAATTAGATCTTTAACCTCTGACTATCAGAACCTGTTGGACTCCTGATGTAGTGAATCCACGTTTTTCTCCTGTGTCCCAATGGCTGTGTGTGCCTTCACAGAAACTCTCTGGCACTCAGTTTAGCTGCCTCAGAGCAACAGCGGAGCTGATCGAGCAGGTATTTGTAGTTCTCCCTGTAGTTCAAAGTAATATGTGTAATTTAAACACCAAACTTAGGCCACTGAAAGATGCCCTGAAGCTGTGGTTTTGGATTACTGCAAGCTAGATGTAGCTGTGATTTTTTAAGGATAGGAAACGTTAAATTTGAGATGGATTAAGGGCCCATACTGCCTTGCATTATGTGTGCTCCTGGCTGTTCCCTGCCTGGGGAGATGAGAGTTTGGCCATCGTTTGAAATAGGTGTCAGATAGGGTCAATACTCACTGAGATTTCAGGCGCTGTAGTTTAACCTGAATAAGGTTTTTCTACTGTGTGTTTAATATCAAGTTGCACTGTCCTCATAAAACCAGATGGAGACAGGTTGATTTACACCAGCTGAGAGTTTGACTGTGGTTATTTACTATGTTGACATATAACAGCCTCTCTGATCCTGGCCTGTTGTTTCCTTCTATGGAGTTACTTGAGTTGTTTGCAGATGCCATCATTTGTCTCCTGAATCTTTTTTTGGCCTTATGAATGATTGCGAAAAGGAGAGAGAAAGGAAAGAGAAAGGAAAGGAAAAAAAGAAGAGAAGGAAAAAAGTAATAATAGTAAAAAAAAAGGCAGAAAGAAAGATTTGGCTTTGGGAAATTCAAATGTAGCAATGATCTGGAGGTGGCTGCATGGGTCGTTCAGTGGCTCATAGGAGCTGAATGTTAGAATTGCAGTTAGATTTTCAGAGGACTCATCATAATTGTTCCTATTCTGAGTGGAGAAAGAGAGGACAAATGGGTGGAGATACCACTTGAATTAGGGCTTGAGAAAGTGTCCATGACAAAGCCCATGTAGTATTTATGCCTTAGCTGGGTGTCTGGCCTTGTGATTATTGTAAAAGTAAGAATGGCACGTTTGCTCTTTTGCCTGTGGTAATAAAGCAGAAAATAGGAAGTGCATTTGTCTGTGGACAAAAGATTTCTTCTCTAGGGCTTGCACGGCAAGATTTGTCATGAGCACTAATGTACCATGAGGGCAAGAGAAGTCAATATAACCGAACTGGATTTACACTGAATTAAGTGGATTTCCAGGCTGTGGTCTCCTCATACATGTCAGGCAATGTGTAGCATATCTGAGACCCTATTATCTGTTGTTTTGCCTTTCATTTTTCACTTGGACATTTAGTAATAAGCTGCAGAGATACCAGTAGCAAATTTTGAGGGCCAAAATGGACCGTTTATTTACTGAGTTTATTAAAAAGCCCCGTAATTATAAATGGAAAGAGAAAGAGGATTCAAACACACAAGAAGTAGAAAAGGAGAAAATCTAGATGTAACTGAGCACAGATGAAGAGCCCTGCAGGAATGTGACACATTGTGTGGATTTGGTGGGGTTTTTTGCATATGAAACTCGAGGAATTTAAGAATGTGGGTAAACAAATACTTGCAAGACATATTCTTAGAAGACAACATATACAACCGTGTCTTGTAATTTACATGGCTGTGTCCAGCCCCACTGCTCCAAGAATAACAGATAATTGTGGGTCAGCCCATGAGCTGGAGTCACCAGAAGTTCAGAATTGGGTAACATTACTCACACTTTCGTGGTTAGCATTGATCTGTTTGGTGCAGAACATGCTACTGAATTACAAGAGGTTGCGAACCAAAATAGACCAAATGTTAGAGGAATGGGCAATAATTTCATCCTTAAGGTTAGATTTTGCCCTTCTAATTGTCAAGATTAATATTTAATTCTTATTAAATACAAATAACACCCTTGCTTAGTCTAACTGTCTAGACTTCTGAGAGGAACACAGAAGAGATAAAGTTCTGTATCCATCAGGATCCAAATCCAAGTTTGTTTCAGTTTCTAGGTTGACATTGCCTCACTTTAATTCATGAATCAACTGGACTGTTTTGCTAAAGGTCATGCTGTTTGCTGTGTTACTTGCCTTTGCAAACACATTTCTTTTTGTCGAGGAGAGGTATTTCTAGGTGTCTGCTTTTGGTGTAGCTGGAGCCAGGTCTAGTGATTTGCTAAAACTGGTGAGTGAGAGCTGTAGACTGTGTGTTTGTTGCCTTTGTGTTATAAAATGGTATTGGACTGGTTTGGTGCAGTAATTCCAAAATGACCCATTTCTTTCATTACTTCTATTTTTTTGTTCCCTCCTCTCCTTCCTACCAGGAGAAGGGAAGTAAGCAAACTGTTGCCTTGCAGACAGTGTTTATACATCCTCAGTCACCTCAGGCCACAAATGCTACTTCTTGGGAGCTGCCTCTATGATTGTCTGTGGCTTAGACTGCCTGGATAGCACCAGAAAATATGAACCTAGTTCAGCCCACGTCGCTCACCTGGGTTGTAGTTTCCTATCTTCAGCTGATTTCCGCTCACTAGGAGGACTCTGTGGGCAACTGTACCTGTTCTTGGGCAGAGGTTTGTGGTGAGCTTTGTGGTCTGAGCTCTGCGTACACATCATGCACAGCACTTTGTACCCAAGGTTCCAATGCTTAAGGGCTGGTGCTTCTGTGCTTGGTGAGCCTGAGGCGCTGAGCACTGTGCAGTTTGCTTCAGTGTGCTCTGGCTTCTCATTCTTAGAAACACAAGAACCAGTGTAGGTTGAAAGGTCCAGTTCACCTGGTGGTTTGTCTTCAGCAGCAAGTGACCAGACTACAAGAAAGATAAAGGACTGATACTCTTCCAGAGCACAACAACCTGTGGGTCAGGAGCTTCCTGAGCCAGACTTGTGTTTTCATCAGCTATATCATGCAAGAAAAGCCTGAGATGACAGACAATTACCATGTCAGTCAAAAAGGGGAGAAAAAAAGTAGATCTCCAGAGTTACTGGCCAATTCCAGTAAGACAAGAAAATTAGACCAGTGCTGTACACCAGTGCTATCCATTATTTTTTCTGCAGTTTTCACGTAGACCTGTTCTGGGTTTCAGATTTCTTCCTTGAGACAGACATATAGCTATCCTGGGAGGTGAGCTTCAGAATATGAAAAATAGTGCAGTTATCTAAAGAACAGTATGTTAGAATTTATTGATGCTTTGTGACCGAGTCATAAATATGTATGTGGCCTTATCAAGGGCAAGAAGTGGCCCAAAAGTTCTATCAGTACTGAAAACATATGTTGTGTGATTGATACTGCTCTTTGTAGGCAAATCCGTGCAGATGATAACAGCATGGTAGGTGCAGCTCATAATCACAGTATTTGATTGATCGTTGATTAAAAACTCCTCAATGGGAAAGGTGCAGAATGGAGACATAAGGAAGAACAGTCGATGTGCAATGCCAAACTTTAGGTACCTACTCCTGTTGGGAAACAACAACTTCATGTGTAATTAGCCTCGTTTGCTGCAGCAAAATGCCTGCTGATGAAAGAGGAGATAATTGATTTACTCCACAGATGACTTCTTATGCAGAGGCATTACTTACTGTCATGCTTGGAAGTCTTAAAACAGCAGCTGGCCTGGGATGAAATATTACATTAACCTCAGCAGAAAAATTGCACTAGTGAGAATGCTTTGTTATTAATTACTGATTACAAATGATAAGAGCTGGTTTTAGATGCTGAGGAAATGACTAAGGGAGGGGAAGGTTTCAGGTATGGTGTGCTTCACAGATGATTCATTGTGACATGATGGATACCTTTGTAAGTCAAGAGGAATTAATCAGACAAGTATGTACAGTAACTACCAGCACTCAAGGCTAGAATTATCCCCAGGACATGCTCATTCAAGTTCCTGCAGTGCACTGGGATGAATTTTTGGGCACCTGTGTTTAATAAAAGACTTGTTACCTGTGTGAAATGAAAGAAAATACAGTCTCACTCGAAGTAGCTCAGATTTCCCAGATAGAAATAGAAGCAGCACCTCTTTTTAATTTCTCCAGTCCTTGATTTGTATTTTATTATTTTGAGAGCATATGAGTTTTACTATGAAAGATTTCTGGAGGCATAAAAGTATGAGAGGAAAGGTTTAATAATACAAGAGACATGGTCAAAACCAAAAGGGTTGTATGTGTTGGAAGTGAGAGAGGGTAACACAGCTTTCAGAACTATCTGTATGCAATGTGTGGGCTCTCTGTTAGCACTTGGACAGCTGACCTGGTGCCATTCAGTGGCTTTTTGTGTTTAATCGTCTCCAAATCAGACCTCTGGAGACCTGAATTATGTTGATTCAGTCAAATGCTTGCTCCGAACTCAGTGATATTCAAATGGGACACCTCACCTGCCTCATTCTCTGCATGAAGTTCCTCATTTTTCCTCCCTGGTTTTAAGTTTTATACTAGAAAAGCTGGATAATCATACTTCAGAATGCAGGGGGATATGGCAGTTTGGAGGAAGCAAAGGGCAGTGGGAGGATGTCAGTGTTTGCAAATAGGTGTAATGAGCACGGATTTCTGCCCCCAGTCCCTGCAGAGCAGAGTGTGTCCTTTCTGTCTGTGCTCCAAGCATCAGAAATCATCCAAGTGCTCCAGCATCACTGGCTAAGTTGCTGTATCCCAGTGTTTTCAGCCTAGACCTTGTAAACTGTAGCCTCTCGATTGTTTCTGGTGCTAGTAGTTATGGGGCAGCTTTCTCCATTGTGTGAAGGAGATCAGCTGTGTTTGGTTAAACATCTGCCTTCTTTTCCCTCGTTTTTTTTAAATTGAAGAGATTTCTTAACTGCAGCAGTTGTTGCCCACTTGTGACAGATGATCTCTTAAAATCCTGAGAGCCCAGCTGCAACCTCTCTCTCCCCTGAGGGACCTTAAAGTATCCCAATAGATGTAAAATCAGAGAATACAGACATGCAGTCTATCTACTGGTACTTGTAATTCTTATTTACTTTAAACTTTAATTTTAAGAAGTTGGTAAATTTGCAATTAGTTTCAAGAGAATAGATACCCCAAGTCCCACTTCTGCAGACTTAACTGTATCTGATGCAGGACCTCAAGTTCTGTAAAATGGCCTGTAATATCCATTGATATTGTATGGAATGTTGATATGTATTATTAATTCACTTTTTCACTTTGTACAGTATAAATTAACCTGAATAATGTAATAAGCTGCACCTTACCAAAGCTTTCTTCAGTAAAAGTGCGATAAATCTTCTTGTCTGTTTATGCAGAGAAATTCAGGAATGTTTCTCCATGAATACCACAGATGTAGCAAGATTAAAATACTGCCCGTTGAAAGATGTGGCTGCAGAAGCCAGCATGCCTTCTGGGATTCCTACACTAAGGAAATTCATGGTACTATGGGGAGACAGGCGGCAGAGTTTTTGTACAAGTGTGTAAATCATCAAGTCAAGCACAGATTATTTAAGGACGCTTTCTGAGGAAGTTTCCTTTTAGTTGAAGCTTGTGGGGAAGTGTAAGGTGGCTCAAGCTAGGTGCTGCAGTCCAATCCATACTTAGTGCGCTGGAAGAGGAGGCTTCCCCTCCTGTGGGGCTGCTCCCCGTGGTTATGGACAGGGCCAAGCAGAAAGGTCAGCTGGAAAATACGCAGTTTGTGGATGGCTGAAAGCAGTTGTGAGTTTGGGCTGCGTTCTTCCAGTTGCAGTAGCTGGGAAACACTTGGGTGGGCTGGGAAGTAATCTCATAGGGGAGTGAATGTGTGCAGGTGATGGTGGGCTTGAGGTGATTCAGCTGTGCATCCCAGACTGGGCAGGTCATGTATCCAGGTGACACAGTGGTGTGAGTGTCTTCAGTCTCTCCTGTCCACGCTGTCATGCTTTCTGAAACTAAACAGAAGAAATGAGCAGGATTTCAGGCTGACAGGCTCTTCATTAAGCCTCTGTCATGATAATCTGAGGATATAATGGAATAACAGCCATGGCTGATTTAAGACCTTGTGTGCTCGTCTGTTGATCTAGTAAAACAAGGAGAAAATTCTGCCTTGCCCTGACGGTCTTGTTTGGTGACATCGAACCCTTGTGACAGCAGTAATTAACAGTTCACTGAATCCAGAGTACAAACTGGAGGGTCCTGGGCTATTCCTGCCAGTGTTCAGGGTGCTCTCACAGAACCGGGAGCCAAATCCCTGCAAACAGAGGATGAGTCCCCCATGCATGGGAAACACCCAACTGCTGGTTGTTGGAGTTGTCCTTACATTTGTTTGTTTAATCAGCAGACTGAAAATTGGTTGTGTTAGTAATCATCACCTGGGCCAGGCACACTTAAACTGCTTTTATTCACTAGTTTTCAGGCCTTGCTTCTTACTCATATGGAACAGGTGAGGAAAGAAAAGGGGATAAAAGTGTTTTTACCGGGCAATACCTGTACAGCATTTGAATGCAACAAAAAAAGTGTTTATATTTTGCATGTCTTTTTTTCCTCTGTAAATAACAGTACCTATCACACTGAGACCACTCAAGTAGATCATTATTAGTCTACTTAACCTGTTGCAGTTGTATATTCTGGTGTGGATGGGATCTTGTACGTGAACCATCCCTATATTCATGAGGCAATGGCAAAATGTGGGAGGTGGAATGAAAAAAGTTTATTTCCTTCAGTGATGCTTTTGTGTAGTTGCACTGGAGGGAGGAGTGGCTTTGTACTCTAGGTTTTCTAGCATGCTGTCAGTGTAGATGTTTCTATCCATTTATAACCTTGGGAGAAAAGTGAAACTTGATCTATTGAAAATTGATGGCAAAACTCCCAAGCTCTGAAGAGGCAAAACTTCAAGTTAAAAGATCTGATCCAGGAGTCAGAAAGGAGCTGCATTTGTGAGTAATTTTTTTATCTGTCTTTTCAGCATTCCACACATTGTATTGCAGTAGAAAATACTGAAGGTTTTATGCCCAAAAGATTTTCCTTTTTTTTTCTCCCCCCTGGTAGTGACAAATAAAAATAGCCAAACCAAAGAGAGTTGGAAAATTTACAGTACACTGAAATTGATGTGTATTTCTGGTGTCTGGAAAATCCAGGAAGGAGTGTTCCTTTCTTTTCAACCTTAAGTCACATCTGAACAGTATTCTGAGTGTTCTCCAGCACGGGGTTAAAAGCAAAACATTACATCCGCGTTTTAGAGGAACAGTAAAAACTCACAGCATCCCCACAGTCAGATTGCCTGCCTGCACAGCAAATTAGCAACCTCTGTAGCTATCAAATTCATGCCTTAATATAATTCTTTTCTCCCTGTAAATGTGGGCTGTGTCTTAGATAATTTCAGACAAGCATCTGGGGATTAGTAAGAGGAAGTGAATATTAATTCAATTAGAGGACAGAAGATGAAGGTACAAGCTGGCATAGGGAATTGAGATTGGGAGCCCAAGTAACAAAGACATCTATATAGCTGGGAGAGGACAGTTTCATCTGTTCAAGTCAGACTTGGCTTTTGCCTTGCATATATTTTACTTATGAAATAGTAGTTGAAGGAGTTGTGTTTACATAGCAATACAGTTAGTGTCATACTTTGTGAACTAAGCCTGGCTGACAATAGATGCATGAAAGATCTGGAGAGCAGATGCATAGTGGTAGCTTTCAGTTCATTTTGATACATTAAATATTCACAAAAAACTCAGCTGAAGGAGAAAAGCAATGTTTAGTTGAACCGGTAAGGAGCAGCTGAAATCACTGGTACTTCTCCAGAAGTGTAACGCCTTACCTAATGTAAATTGTATGAAGGTTCCTGTGGGGAAGGGGAGATATGCAATATTAGGCACTGGTTTCTTTCTGTAAGAGATTGTTGTGCCAGTAACATGTCTCTATAAAGTTATAGCCAAAAGTCACTATTCTGAGCACAGGAGGCTCAGAGGCTTTTTTCATTCTTTTATTTCTATAGCTTGGGACCTACAAAAGCATATCTATGCACTTCCTTATTCTTAAATGCCACATCTTTACAGCCTGGAAACAAATCCTTTCACACTGCATTTTCCAGGCAGGAGCACACTGTCACTATGGGAGTAAGCTCTGGATCCGTAGGCTTCTCTCACCCCTTCTATGCACACTCATTTGTGCATGATTTTCTGTTAATCTGAGTCTTCATCTGAAGAACATGGGCACTCTGCTCAGCTCCCTGCCTGATGCACAGTCAGGAGTCCTCAGAGATGCTTTTGTGGAGCCACACAGTGAAAGAACTTGTAGGAGACACTTCTCCCTCTGAAAATTACACTCTTGTGTATTTGTTTATTTTAGGCAACTAGTGCAAAAACAAACTAGGTAAAAGAAAAAAACTTGTCTGTTTGCTGGTGAAAAGAACATGAAAGTGTGTCACCAAAGTAATGGCAGGCCAGGTCTTGTGTTTATTTAAATGGAGGGAGCTAGAAAAGAGGTAGTGCAAGACCTACAGTTTCACCTGCAACAACCACTAAAGAAGTCGTGGGACACTGAGATGTAAATGCAGTGAGGACTTTGTTTTCAAAAGGGATGTAACAGATCTCTCCCTGATCCTGCTTACGATCCCTGAATCACACAGCCACTCATCTGTCCTGGGAAGATTGGTGGAATCTTCAAGCATCGCCTTGCACAGAGTATCATGTGCTGGTCCTCTTTGAGAGGCCCACTTCAATTTTCACTTGGGCTGTTAAGTGAGTTACTATATAAAATATTGACACTGAAGGAAGAAAACTGCCTTTTTACCCAAGTGTAAATGATCTTGAAACAAAATACGTGGGATAAAAGAATGATTTCTTAGGCAGGTTTAATGAATAATTGATTTTTGCTTCTCATGACATTATCGGTGTAATTAAATCTGTGGCTAAAGAAGTAAGACAGAAGATATCATCTGCTAAGACACTGAATCTCTTTATCCCACCACTGGCAAAGTACTGTCATCTGTTATTAAAGGCTCTCCTGCAGTCGCGTGAGTTCAAGATCTGTCTTGTCACTAACAAGTCGGTCTTGTGTAAGTACCAACATGATAAAAATCCATGTATTTAATCTGTTATCCACATGCAAGAATAACCTAAATAAGCTTCCTTCCCTGCTAAACCTGCTCCTGTCTTTGGAAGCTGTACACTGAAATGATTCTTGCTTTGTGCAGATTGGCTTTGTGCAGGGTATGTGGATGTTGGTGTGTTGTTTCCAGTTGACCTGTCACAGAACTACAGGTGGTCACTAACTTGGGTCACTCACCAGGTCCCACCAGGTGGTTGCTGTTGTGATTTCTTTTGCTCTGTTAAAAGTATGGTGAAAAATCAGAAAGGACTGTGGAATAAGAAGAGGGGGTAGGATAGTAGTCTGAATGCAACTGGGCTTGGCCAGTGTGTGAATCTTTGGGAAACATACTTATATGGGGCTGTGGTTTCTTCACGTGGGTTCTGTCTTGGAGAAATGGGGCATGAAGGCTAATTGCAGAGGCCAAGCAAGGATAAAACTAAAGGCAAGGGCTCAGTCTGCCATTGCAGGCACTGAAAGTGCATTGATTTAGAAACTGGGAGTTATAGATCTATTACACTTACCAGCTACTGTTGCTTTATTTGGCAAAATTAATTCTGAGAAGCAGTTTTTGATTTCCGCTAAGTAACATCTCCTGGACACCGCAGTGGTCTCCTGGAATAACTTACTCCCTTGTGAATCCTCACTGTCACACACATCAGCCTCGGATCCCTTACAGAGTGAAGTGCTAGAGTGTGTTTCACTGCAAGGCTAAAAGTGCACATGGAATAAGAAATCTAAATACTGTACTGTGTGGTGGGTTGGCATGTAGGTGATGAAATGGTCTGATGTATTTTGAAAGTCAACAGAGATCTTTTTGCAGATATCAGAGCAGCCCGTTGTATCCCACAGAAGAGGAGTCTCATTCAGTGGCTACTGAAGTCACAGAAAGACTCCCCCGTGGTTTAGTGCGCCTCAGGGACGGTCCCTTAGTTTCAGAGGCTTAGGGAAATGCTCCACTCACATTGTTAGCAGCTCTGATTGTGTTATAAATACTACACTGAGCACCTGTTCCCAGAGAACTCCCGTCTGTTCAGTGATACTCAGCCCTCTGTACTGCAGCCCGTGCCTCCAAGTGTGGCAGCATTAATGCTTTCCTTGAATCCCCATCTAAATGATGATACAGTAATCAGCACCACATCAAAGTCGCAGCAGCAGCGGCCTGGCAAGGCGTAGCTCTTGTTCCTGCTGTGCTGCAGGATGTTCAGCCAGTGCCTGAGCCAGTTTGCACCATCAGCACACCATACATTCTAATACTAGATCTGCCATTAGTGCTTCTTGTCGTCAGATCGTTGTGTCTCTGATACACGTGTAATGCCTCTAACAGTTATGCCTGTTTGTCTGTTTCTCAGGGGCACATTGGTGGTATAATTATTGTCTGCATAGTGTTTTGATCATAAAAAATGACAAGTGCAATTACTGGTTACAAGTTAAATTGTGCATCTACCAAAACTACACAGCTGCCATGTGATGTATCTCTTAAATCCCTCACTTACTTGAAGGCAAGCCAAGTATTTGCTCCTTTCTATAATTATCTAAATCAAAATGCACCCGTTTGATTTTTCTGACATACATCTTTGTCACTGCAGCCTCCACCAATATAAACTGAATCTGAAATGTTCATCTAAATGACTTCAGGGAGAACCAGTGTTTGTGTGGAGGCCTTTACAGACCAAGGGCAAACTGCTTTCTCATGCACAAATATGAACATGAGTGTGTGCATGCCCCAGCTGCTGCTGAAATCCATGAATTAGGGATGTGCTCAGTCCTGCCAACAGATTTTGTACCACTCTTGAAAAGGAATGGTTTTGTATGCCCAGTGCTTCATTATGCATACAAAATACGTATTAGTAAACCTGCATTTTGATTCCACAAGATGTACTCGCATGACTGGCTATAGATGGCTTTTCTGTACTCCAGCTGCCGAGCGTTGAGCTGAAACAAGTATTTCTCAATGGGGAGAGTAATTGTTTCAGCTCAGAATTAAGTGGCTAATCATTAGGAATTCAATTGGCATGAAATGCACAGCATTAATCATGATGCACTAATGTGTCAATGATGTGGATGTAGGGTGTGTGCTCCACTGAAATTCGCTAATTGATGTATCTGGTTTTTACTGAAAAGGATTAATGTGGGCTCTGGTGTTGAGCAGGATATGGCAGTGCTCAGACCTGGAGGGATTTTAAAGAGACTGCCCTACTGTTCAGGCCACACATTAGCAAGGGCTGAAACCCTTGGAAAGGTACTATTTTTTTTCCTGAATTCTGATATTAAAATTGACACCAATGATGTATCTTTAATAAAGTGCTGTCCCTACCCTGAATATCCCTTATGCCCTGACAAGGGAGCCCCAGCATGCAGCAGGAGTAGGGGACAGAGGTGCTTGTGCTTTGTATAGATCTGGTCCAGTGTGGAGGGGGGGCATTGCCACCTGCCTGACAGCTTTCACCACCAGCCTCAGCCCCCAGAGGCATGGGCCAGCTGTGATCTGTGTCCCAACAGGCTGCAGAGGACCTCTGCATCTGAGTCCCAAGGCCAGAGAGCCAGAGTCCTGCACCTGGGGCTGTTTCTGCACATTCTTGCTATTGCCTGTGTTACCCTGAAATGCTTTTGATCTCCGTTATGAAACTACTGAAAAAATGATGCTATAAGATAACAAATGTTGATGAATATTAAACTGAATAACATCTGGCTTATTCTAAATAACTTCAGATGATATGTTGCTATTTCCCAGTATTGTGGAAAATTCCCTTCTTGCTAACCAGCAGTTACTGCATGTCTCCGAAACAAAATTATTCCTTGTGTTCATTTGTTTTGCAGCCATGTGAAGTCCCGTGTTGAGAATTAAAAATGTCTGCTATGTTTAATGCCTGAGGGCACAAATGTAACCTGTTCAAATATCATTCTTCAATTATCCTTTGAATCATCTGCCTTCCAACTCTTCTCAGATTCCGTAAAATACCCTCTGACTACCTATCCAAAAAAATAGTACATCTGTTCTTTCAGTTCATTTCCCTAAACTGTAATCAAGCACTGTCTATGTAGTAAAAATGAAAAGGAATGTCTATCTGGAACAGCATTCTTCACTTTTATTATTGGAAAATGCATTAATATTCCCTTATCAAACATACCCATTTAACAAATCATTCCATTTCCTTCCATATTCAGCTATTTTAAAAAGAAGAATGCACAGAAAGCAAGCCATTCTTTCCTCATCTTAAAGGCCAAGCTTGATTTATTTCTTATTCTTTTAGTTTCAAGAAGCCTAAAAATAGGTTATGGTAAATAGCCTATTGACCTCTCTTTTGTTGAAACATAGCTAAAAGATTATAGGCCTTTACTAAATCTGGTCTAAGCTGCCATTTATATTAAGGCACTGTAGCATGGAGTGTTAATGGGAATTATATTTAGGCTTAGGGTAAAAACATGTGTGTCTTTGGTTGAAGTCTATTTCCAGCCTGGTTACTCCAATTAGAAAAGTGTGTGATTCTTTCAGGTTTCTGGTGGTTAGGTATTGGGGACAGGCACTCAAGCACTTTAGAAAGTGCTTCCTTTTCTGTCTCCACTCAGAGGAAAAGAAACAGAGGCAGCCCTTCAGCTACTCAACTTGGAGGCTTATTTTCTTTTCCACTTGATGTGGAGGTTTTATGAAGTTCCTGGAGTAGGGAAGGACTGCAGACCAGGTGCCTTAGTCTGCCAAATCCAAGGAGCATCATTCTGCATCCATTCTGCCCACTTTCCACTGGCATTAGGCTTACACCAGGTTCAGGGCAGCGGAGGGTTGGCCTGAAGCAGCCACAACTGGGTGCCTTCTTGTAGGTCCTTGCAAGGCAGCAGCAATATCCAGATGTGTCCGACTGAGACTTGCTTTTGAACAGATTCCAGCCACATCTTTCCAGGCAGGATCTGTCCAGTTGCAGGAAGTGCTGCTCTGTGGTCCAGCTGTCTAAGGTATGAAGAGAAATGGTGACCACCCACCTTCCCCAGCAGCAGAACACAGGCTCTCCAGGGCTCCATCCTGACCCTGGGTGTGCTGGCACTCAAAAACTGCTGCTGTGCTGCACCAAAGAGAGCTGAACAGTCCCAGGGGGCCAGAGGATCTCCTTCAGTGGTGGCCAAGCACCATTAAAAAGCTGTGTATCATGCCTGAGGTCTGTTTAGCTCAGGAAGAAGGGGAACATTTCTTGGTTTTCAGATAATTAGAGATAGTCACTTGGTGCTGGTTTTCCCAAAAGACTGAGATACCACGGGTTTTCTGAGATTCCCAAGTGCCTGGGATGTAGGCACTTGAACATCTCACTCAGGGACTCTAGAAGGCAGTTAAACCATTCATTAACATCAGTCTTGGTGGGCACCAGGTAATGTTAAAAGCTAGGCCTGGGGTTTAGGGCAATCAGCAGCACCCAGGGTGGAGAAGGCCTGTACAGAGCAGAGTTGTTAAGCTGGCATGTGAGATGCTTGATCAGATCAGTGCAGAAGCAAAGCACTCAGCTTCTTCTCAGTCAGAGCCTATAAATACATTCAATTAAGTGAAGACAACTGTATGTTCATGTTCAAGGCAGTATTCAACTTCATGCAGTGTTTGGCTCCATTAATTATCAGCCTTTGACTGTTCTTGCAAGTGCTGAAATCCTGAGGAAAACATAAGGTCCATTAAGACTCGCTGCTTCCCCAGGCATACAGATAGCACACAATGTGCAAGCACTAGGATTCCCAAGCTGCTTTTTTAGTCCAGAAACATCACATGTGTACTTATGTTAATATGTCTGTTAAAAAAAAAAAAAAATCACTCCAAAAGCCAGCAGTTGTGGGAAAAATAAGATTGTGGTGAAATTAAGAGGTTTTTTGACCACTAGCATCTAGTAAAATTTAAAATCTGTGATTATTCAGTAGTTAAGGAAAATAAAGCCATGGCAGGGGAAAAAAAAGTCCTGCTGATGTGCCCTTTTAGAACAGTGCTAACATCAATAATTCTTGCTCTGTGCATTAAGTTTTAATGTGTAGACAGGCACTCTGCGCATAGCAGGGTGTCTGTGGAGTCGTCAGTGAGAGCTAATAAATGCCTGTCATATGAAGAATACATTACAGAGGGAGCCAAGTTAAGTGAATCATTTAGTTACCATTAGTCATTTTTCATTAATATTTTTAACTGTAGTATTATCCACTACGTATTAGGCAGGATAGAGAGGATAATGCCTATGATATATGTTATCCTAAAAACAAAGATTTCCTCCAAATTGTGTGGTGTTGGTGGGGATCAGGATGAACGTTTCAGCTGTGATCTCAATGGTGTCTTTTTTTATTTGTTTAAGACTACATGAACCCAGATGGGAAAGGAAATAATTTCATCGCATGGCTTGGCATTAACCAGCACTGGCCATTTACATTAATGGGAATTGAATAGTAATAACTGTGCTGGAAATGGAAATACCCATAAGCACGTTTAATACTGGGCATTAAAAATAGCACTGGAAAGGAATTTCCACAATAGCGAATGCATTATTCTGATCTGGTGTGTTCCATTCTGGGATATGCATCCACTCCTGTGATCTTGTTCAGCTGTGGCCTTTGAAGCACAACCAAACTGGGACCACTGGGAACAGAGGTGGGAGAGACCAGGGAACTGTCCGTGACCCTGCAGGTCCTGCTCTGGACTCCAGTCACTGCTGGGCAGAACTCCCTTTTGTGACGACACATTGTTCACTTGCGGGCTGGATGAAGCTGGGGTCCAGACAGTCTGTCAGCATGGAAGAGTTACAAGAATAAATATATTTGATCTTACTTATGCTCATAAATTTTTCCTTAGGATAATGTGCTTCTGCCACTTGACACCTTTTCCTCTTTAGCTGGGTTTTTTTCATTATTGTCTGTTCTAAACTCACGGATTCTGATTTCTAAATGTAATAGTGGCATGGTTGGGCTTACATGTGAGGTTGTATCCTTCCCAAGATGCTGAGCATTTAACAGATGGAGTAAGAGGTACATACTTGAGGTGTGATATAAAACCTTGTTAACATGGATTTAAGATTACCCTCAAATTTGCATCATTCTCAGCTTACATCAGTAACGTTCCACTTCCAAAACTACTCTCCAGTAGTCACAGAGGCTCCAAGGAGACGGGGAAGAAATTAAAATAAATTTTAGAAACTCTTACAAATTACTTTGCACAGCTTTTTCTCAACTGTGACAAAATCGAAAGTGAAGTTTGATGGTTCAGTATCTCTGAAAGTTAGAAAGAGACATTGTAATTCTCTTTGGAAGAATGTGATATCACCTTTTAAAGCATCAAAAGCTTTGGTCTCTGCTTTTGATGAGTTGTGAAATACCAGCTCCAAAACATGTAATTGTCTTGGAACTAAAATTTGCACATATTCCAACTCAGGCTAATATTATCCAGTGGGAAATGAATTTCCACTGTAGAGGGAAATACATACAATTTTTATTTGTGGAGCAGATTACTCTTGGTGCTATTATCTATGTAAAGTGTCCCAAATTACTTAATTCCATATGTTCCAAAAGTAATTTACTCATATGTATGGACATGAATTTTTTATTTTATGAAGGATGTGGAACTGTCAGATGTGGATTTAACCACAAATCAGATATGTTACAGTGTCTGTTGCTGTTCCCTTGGGCCAGGCATGTGGACAAGAACAGTATCCAGCCATCAGTTCCTTGCAGGAACTTTCTGTGATTGTGAAGTAATGCTGTGTCTGGAGGATCAGAACATGTCCATGGCAAGTGGGACTGCAACCACCATGTTTGTTTCTATGCACCACTGAATGACTCCTAAATTTTAACACTATATCTGGTGCAGAAATAACCTTTGTGTTTACCGCTTGATTTTAGAGTAAGGTTCACAAGGGTGATGTAGAGAGCCCCAGTGAGGTACTCATGTGTGAGCACTGTGGCCCTGTGGTGGAAAGCAGTGATTAGGACATGGCTGTAAATCTGTGGGGGAGGTAAATGTAAGAGATGCTGTCAAGCAGTAGGCAATTTGCATATCAGATGAATCTCAGGAAAAGTGATTTGGACACATAAATATTCCACCTTTCTGAGCTGTGTCTGTGTGCTGACTATCAGCACCAATAGCTTCTTTAATGAGTAGAAATATTTCACTGCTTCACATTCTCCAGGGCTTAATTTTTGTAAGTGAACTGCTGATTCAGTTCTACCTCACAAAATAACTCAGTTTGGCAATAATTCAAGGCTAAAAATGTGAGCTGTAACTGCCTGCTCTTTATCAAACAAGGAATTACACGAAACAGTGCATCATTCCATCAAGCAATGTTTAAATTCTTCTAATTGTGTTTTAGAGAGTGATGTCTCCTGGTTTTGCTTTTGTTCCTCAGTGGCTCCCAGTACCCTGGCTGTAGCCAGCCCACTGCAATGGCTCACTCTGATAGTGTTCGCTCCTGGCCTCTGCAGGCTTTGAGGGTTGGTGAAGAAATGCTAATGTGTTTTTCTTGCTACTGAGCTTATCAATCCTTTAACCAGACTGAATCATCCGACCAGGTCTTGATCTGCTTTCTGTGTCCTTTCCCTCACTCAGCCGCCACTCAGCACTAAAGGTTTTACTGGAGCATTGCACAAGGTCCTTTGTATATCACATTCCTACTTCCTCTGTGTATCATTTGTACTTCTCCAAATCTTACATAGAGAGCTGCAGGGATTTACATAAGATCCAGATTTTCGACCTTAAGGCTTGGATGGACCACTTTGTCATCAAAGACCCTTTTAAAGTCTGCACATCTTAAATTTGAAAGCCAGCATTCGTCTTTGTTCAGGCCCATCTTTTGGTGGTGCTGATGTTACTCACTGTATTCATGTAGCCAAGCCCAGCCTTTGCTTGCCACTGATAAGGTAAGAGGGCCAGCGACTTAAATGGTCTTTGGATGGGATACTCCGGAGGTGGTGAGAGGAGCATGTGCTTTCCCCGTGTGCTCATTTTTGAAGCTGTGGTGCAGGACAGAGGTGAAGGTGTGTTTTCTAGGATTGCTGTAATTAATGCTTCAGGCAGCCAGCATTGTGGAGAATTTCAGAGTGCAATTCTGCCATAAAATAGCTGCTGCACAAAAACGTTAAACATGTGGGTCCTGTGCTCTTAGCTGATGCTGGGACGGGCTTCTTGAGTTTCTTGTTTTGAAGCTCCATTTGGGTTCTGAAAACTGGAAAATCTCTTCCGTCTCTTCCCCCCTGCTCC
>WEIT01030183.1:1196-11663 GCA_013389985.1 Dryoscopus gambensis
GGAAAAAAGATAAAAAGAAGCATGAAGGCCACAGGCTTATTTTGTTTTCAAAAGAATTTATGTGCCACAAGAAAATACTCAAGTACGTGCTCTCTGACACCCATTATTGCACAAAGCAGCCCAGGACATAGACCCCTCTCAATACGAATCAAGCATTGCTTCCTATGCAATTAAGCAGAGGCAGGAACATGTTGCAATGGAATCCTTTCTGCGAACACCAGTGAAAAGAATGAGTCAGAGCACAAAGCAGCAGGGACAATGTTCTTACCTAAAAGGAACCAGCAGTTTTCAGTTTTAATACCTATTTACATATAACCTAAATTGAAACTAATCAACTACACTGCATGAGTAGATGACCCATAAAACTATTCACAAGAGGCATTACTTTAATTTAGGAAATTGTTCTTTTTTCCACTCTATAAACACTACTGTGGCAATTTTCATAGGAAAGTACTGTGGGAAACAGTCACCTCTGCTTTGGGTCATTTAGTACAACTAATTGCCCTCTCGATGATATTTCCTTATGACCTTAAGAGAGCCATTAACTCTCAAGAAACGTCAGTTATGGTAGTCATTACTACTACCGTAAACAACAAATATTCAAAATGTAAAAAATAATTCTACTTTCTTAGGAAAAAATCATGTTCTCAATCCGCAGATCATGTGAAAGGACTTGGGCAGTTCTAGGTTCATTTCTAGCACTGTCATATTTCCCCTGACTTCTAACTTTCCCTCTAGCTTAATGGTCACATTAACCATATTCATGATGAAGATCTGAGTGAACATTGTAGTACACAGAACAAGAGTAAACACTGAACATTACTGAAAACTTACTATTTTCATTTATAGTCTCCACCTAGCTATTAACATGCAATTAGCAAGCTGAAAGCTTCCCAAATGATTGGATTCCTAAATTTTAAGTGGACCTTTGGATTATACAGGCAATCACTATATGTCAGTGTGGCAACAAAAAAGACAACACACAAAACCCAAAGCATACCAGACGGGCTCCCCTGAAGAGCAGGAATCGTAAGTCATCTTGTGCTGTTTTGTTCAGCAAATTACTCTCTTCCCAAATAACCTGCCAAAAAAAAAGGAAAAGTAAAATATGACATATTTACATTTAAGGCAGAACAAGAGCAGAATAGTAAAGTTTTCCCTGTAATAAAACTTCATTTTTATTGAGAGACAGAATATGCTGTGTCTCCTGACAGAAGGCAGATTGCATGCTCCTTTCTGGCAGAAGGTATAGAAAGGACTAAGGCATCAAAGTTTCACCAAACCAAAGAGATCCTCAGCTATGTCACCTGTGGATCATAAGAATCTCACCATTTAATACTAATATCTGCCAGGGCTGGAGTAACACGTTGTTTCAGGTCTCATTCAGCGATGTTTATTTCACTTTTAGACAAGCACACAGCAGCCAGCTGCTGTAAGTCTTACTGGATCTATAAAAATAAATTCTTAGCCTTAACCATCAGGATCCTGATCTTGATATCCCCAAAGACTCTCAAAACAATAACATTTAAATTTACAGGGTAGTACTAAGCATTATAAGGAAGATGAATACATTTTCCCCAAACAGCAAAGATAACAGCGTAACAGCATTGGAAAGAAAAACAAAGGACAAGAAAACAGGTCTAGAGAGGAAGAATATATCATTAAAGTTTCAGAACAGGATCTCAGCACCTCCTTCACACGTGCTTGTACCAATCAATCATCATCACACTGAAAATATACCTCAGAGAGTTAAAATTATTTCTGCAAACTGGGCCTAACATAGCTAAAAAGCTGCATATTGTATCATGACCTGTTCTTAACAGAGAAGATCAATTTCCAGTGAAGCTTTTCCTTACACTCTTAGAAGGAAGCCATAAAATTTCAGTGAGCCTTGAAAACTGTTGTGTTTATGTCACACTGATAGATGTAAGTGACCTAATTAATTTATAAATATTGTTTATATATGTAAAGCAAGAGGACAAATATATGAGGCGCTTCATATGCTTGTTTTCAAATGGCTACATAACTTCTAATTTCTGCAAGAATAAGCTTTATGAACATCTGTAAGTCAACACCACACTGGAACAAAAGATGTCAGGATCCTTCAAGAACAGGTTTCTAAATAAATGATGTACACAGGGGTTGAAGGACAAACCAGCCAATGAGTTTACAACGGCCTTCAGCAAGGGAGGCAGTAAGAGCAGGCTGCACTCCAAGACCGCACACAATATACTGACCCCTCCGATCATTCAAGTGCTGAGTTTCTGCAGCTGCAGCCAACTTAACACGGACTTCAAACACCCAAAGCATAAGGCTTGATTTGCCAGACTGGAGTCTGCTGAGACGTTTGCCTTCTGCAGAACACATTATCTAGCCACAATAGAAGCCGGTGTCTGAAAGATTTTTCTGATAATCTAGTGACATAAGTTGTTTCCCATTAGCATAAAAATTTGGTTTTTACATTTATTCCACAGAACAAGGAGAGAAGGAAAGCACAATTCTCAAATTTACCTATGGATAAAAGAGATAAAATGTAGTCACTGGATTATTATAGAATTTCTCCATTTGGTTTGTTCCCTCTTTAGTGAGGTAAATAATATAAACTGTTAATCTTCTCTCTTCTGCTTTCTGAAGTGTCAAAGAAGTGAATAGGTTTGCAAGGAGGCAGAAAACTACCGGGAGCCTGGACAGATTAAATATCTTGATAACCTCTAAGATCTTCCCACCAGACAAGCACATCCTCTGACACAAGAGCCATTTCCCATCTCTCCTTACATGATCTTAGAAAACATTCCCAATTCTCATTAAAATCAATATATCTTTAAAATCAATTTACACAAGCATCCAAAACATCATAATGAACTATGAAATTCATTCACTTCAAGCCTCCAAGAAGGAAAAAAATAAAAGTACTTTTTCAAAGTAAATCTGGAAAATTTTATTAAATTGGAGTACCTTGCAGAGCTTGCTGGGCAAGATTGCTTTGGGTAGTTTTCTGTTGATAGTTCGGGATTAACACCGTTTCATAATGAAATTCCTTTTTTCCCACTCATTATAAATGATTAGTCAGGCTTTTTTCTAAGAATAGAGGGGAAAAGCTCTGCAACCCTTCATGAAATTGGAGTGCAAGTATTCCTATTCATGCAAAGAGCTCTACTTGTGGAATTACAACCTTGATGATATCAGCATGCAGACCTGGCAGAGCTACTGAAAGGGTAGTCCTGACCTCTTCCTCCTTCATTCACTCATTCCTGAGCCCAGCTCCCCAGTTCCAAAGCAGAAGGAATCATCTGGACTAAAACAGACCCTGGCAAGCAAATTTAAAAGCTTTACATTCCTGGCCTGAAGCTGTGAGATGCTGGGGAACACACATGAAGGCTTAAGATATAGATTTAGCTTCTACATACTAAGAGGTATTTTAATTCCAGACAGTCCTGTGCCACAGGCAAGGATGGTGCAAAAACTTTACTTACTGATGATCATAGGGAAATTTGCATCTTACTAGGTCTATTTTGATTCCCCAAACCAGGAGCTGTCATTTCCACAGAACTGAAATAGTGGAACTAAAATCACGAAGATGTTAAACATAATTAAACTTAAAGGTGTTTCCCACAAGTATTCAGATTACTTTAAAGACTTAGCAAGAGGCTAGAGAAGGTCAGAAATATTACGAAACTTTGTTACGTACTTTACTGACAATTCTCTATGTCTCCTCTTGCCTAATCTACAGCCATATTTTATCAGGTTTTCCTAACATTTTCTTGGGATACCAAGTCAAACCACAGGCAACAATGAAGTGAAATACTCAAAGGTTACTTTCTTCACAAAAAAGTCAGTCCATCAGAAGATAGTAAGCAACTAAAAAACCCTGCTTCAAGTCAGAAAGCTTTAAGAGAGTTGTCCTAAGGCTATTTTGGCTTTTCAACTACAGAAATTTCTCCAGTATATTCTGTGAATGAAAGACTGAGCTCTGTGAAAATGTTTCACCTTCATATACCTTAAGGTAAAAATCTAAAGGCTCCTTGCATTACATCATATTTACTTCCCCTGTAGTGCCCCAGTATACCCAACATACACTATTGCATTGCCTTCTGCTAAAAACAGGGGAAGATGATTTTTTTTATTTGCCAGTAGTTTTGACAACAGCTGTTAACACATTGTCTTCTTTTGTAAGCGAGGGCTTACAAAATTCAGCTTGTAAAAATGGTAACGCCAGGAGCAGCAGCACTCTACACCACTGGAATTGAAGCTGCCTCTCCCACAAAACCAAATCTGTTTCTTGAAACAAAATTTATTTTAACAAAAAATCATCTTTTTAGAAAAAGATGCAGGGATGCTAATGAAAAGGTGATTAGAATGACCAAATGTGTATTCTCTTCACACAGTGTGCTGCCCACAAGTTCCTGGGATTTGATTTAGCTCCCAGAGCAAAGCGATCAGCCCTGCTGCTGCTTTTCCCACAGGGATCCAGGTCACGCTAGAGCCAAGTTCTGTGCCTGCCTAGGAGTCTTGCTGCTGCAATTACAGGTGTTATGGATCTTGCTTCTAGGTGCTTGGCTCACATGGAAGAGCTGCTGGTAGCAAGCCAAACAAGGTGGCTCCTGCTCGCAGCATCCTGCTCTGAGAGTGCTCAAAGGCTGCAATGGTAAGATTTAGCTAAGAACTAAGCGAAGATTTACTTTATATGCCTATTTATATTATAACTTTTCTTCTCATACATATACACGCCTGCACATGTGCATATATTTCCAATACTTATTATCATCTCTGTCCAGCCAAACATAAAATGCTTAATACAAAAAAATTATAAGTGTTTCTTTGATTTTTTTTCCTCCAGATTTACCCAAGACTTTGCTTTTAGTCTACATTAATGTATTAAAAATCAGCTACATATTACAGGAGTAACTTATCTTTCCTAATACAGAAACACAAAATAGATTATTTTTGGGTCATGCCAGCCAACTGGAATAACAATTTTAAGACAACAACTATTTTGGAAAAACAATCCTAGGCAGAAATCTATTCACACTAGAGATTTTAAAAGGCAGCTAAATTAAGAGTTCCCATCTGGACAACTCTCAGGATGAGATGACGTATTACAGACATTCAGACCCTATGCAATACAGGCACTAACAATTTCTGTACAGACCCAACAAGCAGGGCCTGGAACATGCATCCCAAAGACATAAAAACATTGATTACTTTTGCAAGCCAAAAATATTTAAATGTGCCAAGATGATTTTTAAAGCACACTTGTTTCCATGTAATACAAGAGATCAGTACTTCAATTTTTTAGGGTTTTTTAATTATAAAAATACAAAGCAAACAAATATGTCCATCAACTGAAGAATTCAAATCCTTTTTAAGAACAATCTTTGTAAGTACCTTGTAATTCCTTGTTACAAATAAATTAACAGTTCATCAAAGGGACTTTGTACTACTCATTAGTTCTGTGCTACTTGGGAACTGTTAAGCAAACAATAGACCAAATCAAATGCCTTGCATAGTTACAGCAATTCTGAGTTCACAAACTTCATATTTAAGAAAGGCTTCTTTCCATGGAAAAGCTCCTTCAGTAATAAGTTAGGGATTTTCACACTATTTTTAAAAAGTAATGAATTAAAAAAAAAAAAAAAAAATCAAAAACCTGAAAAAACACACACACCCAAAAAGAACAACCAACCAACACCACCGAAAAATATAACCATCCCAAACCCCTCACACCTACAAAGAGAAGTATTACCTTACCAGAAAGGTGTAATCCATTAATTCCTCTTGTCTTCCTCTTTGGTAGCTAAAGATCCTATTTCCCTACTCAACCAAAGGCTGTTTAAGTATGCTCAACTAATGAATTTTGCAAATAATAACAGTTTTTCTTCAGTTACAGAGACATTTACTTAGTCTCAATTTCTATATGAAATTGATCCTGAGAAAATACTGTATGGAATTTATCATCCTGCACCCCGAATAACTCCAAATAGCATAATAAATTTAACATACAACTTCTAATTCAATTCTAACTACTCAGTAACAGCTGAAAAATTCAGACCAAGAGACTCATACCAACTTTTTAAAACACCGAAACATGCAAAAGTTAGAAACAACTCAAAGTTATGGGCATGATTTATAGGAAAACAAGTGCAATGACATCCACCATGAGATAAGAAAATTAAACCCTTGCCTCTATGTTCTCTTTAAATCTCTTGATCAACCTTAATGATGATGCTGAAATTACATTATTCAGCATAACACATCAAAAACCAGCACACATAAAATCAGAAGTGATGCTTCTCCTGTATTTCCAACTCAGGAGAAAAAAAGAAAAAAAGCTTTTTATTGACAGCTTTCTCATGGGTTCTACTGCTCCTTCCGCCACACAATGAGCACAGAGAGTGACTTATAGGAAAGATTCAAGGCATCAGGAGCAAGCAGCCACCAGGACAACTGAACTTGCTCAGTTCCAAAGCCTCTCAGCAAGGGGGCGATTAAAGAGGACAAGTCATGTTTTACATGCTATGAAGTTCTAGTCTGTGCCTAGTTACTGTTCCAACGAAAAGACAGTGGCAGATCTTGATCCATATGCAAACTGACAGTATTCATATAAATACAATAAATCCAATCATTTGACAATCATGGAGGGAAAAGTTATGGTGCACTTAATGCCATCTCCACAGAGACATCTGTTGCCTACCTGGCTGAGAAGACCAGAAACAGTTCTCTCAAACGTACTCTAAATAGCAGTTCAAACGCTGCATGTTGGGAAGGTTTAACACTGCTGGAACAATGACACATTCTCCAGAATGTGTTTTACTGAACACAGTTTAATTTCAGTTCACAACACATAGAACGGAAATTCTACCAACCACCTGTACATACTTGAAAACCTTCCTTAGCCTTCCACTTCATATTTAGCTCCACTTCATATTTAGCTCACAAACTACCTTTGCTTGGCAAGTTCTTACCATTTTCAGTCTTATAAAGAGCTCTCCAGACCTCCTTTTTATTACAGAAGTAGCTACGGCAAGTTTCTGAAGCTCCACAGACAACCACTGCCTGTCCTCCTCCCAGTCCACCTTGCCAACAGGAGAGGTTGCCGCCTGTCCTGCAGGCTCAGCCTACTTAAGTCAAGTCTTTATCCCTATCAGCGGCATGCTTAGCTAGAATGGCTCAGGTATGCTTGCCCTTCTCACTGGTAAGAAAAAAACCACCTCTGCTCTACCAGTCAATAACCCCGGTCTGGAAGCTTGATACATTTTCAGCAAAAGCACCAGGAAAAAAGAGCCAGGTATCTTCTTCGGCAGAGCAAGTATCAAAACCACAATTCAATTCCCTTGCTCCTAGCAACTTCATATATGTATATCAAAAAGCTATAATACAGATGTTTATACATGAAGTTCAAAACCTGTAACTTCACCAGGTCTGTAGAAGCTCGGTCCTTTCCCAAGCACTCTGAAGCAACTCAGATCACTTCCTCATCCCAGTTTCTCAGTCAAACCATCCTGCCGCCCGGTCTTTACACACTGTTATCTATCCACTGGTCAGCAGTTTGAATGATTATTTTAGAATCTGTTTCACTGTACAGCTTCTGTCCATTTTCTAATTTCCATAGCAAATTTTTGTTCAGTGACCTACACACCACGTAGTTTGAGTGGGAAGTTAAGGTACCTTTTATAAATACTAATAAAGCAATGAAAATTAACAAACTGTAAAATACAGGAAATTAACTTCTCATCACATCATCTAGCTACCCACCTAAATGAGTTTAAAATACCAGCTTCAAGCAGTCTGATATTCTAGAGACACCCAGTTGCCACTTCATTTATAGTCGGTTTCCTTAGCAACACTATAATCCATCTGGCTGCAGAAAGCTAAATTCTCAAGCTATATCCTCCCATACACCGGAAATAGGCTCAAAACCATTTATATTTTAAACAGCATACAGTCATCGCGATTACTGAGCATATAAATGAATCTGGAAAGGCAATAATGTCCTTAAAACACACATGCAAATTCTCTCAGCTCTAGTTCGAAAAACTGGTTCCCATACTGAGAATATCTTCCACCAAGAGTTTCAGAAACGAAAACACTTCGTCTTTGTTTCACTATGGCCAGCTGAAGAGGCCTTCAGAACTGCACATGGTCAATCAGTTCTCTTAAGATTTTTCTAAGAGAAGTAATTTGCAAGACCTAGGATGCAATCCATAATGGCAGCCAAAAAAACCCTGATGAAAGTTGATCACATTACAAAGTAGATCCATTTGTCTTAAAAATACTTACTCTTCAACTTTTTACATCTAAAACTATAAATATCATCTATATAAACTAAACTAAAAATCCAGTCTACAAAAGTAACTTTTAAACATAAAGAGTGTAAAAATCACAGGTTCGAATATTCAGGAAAGCCAGGTGAAGAACTGGAGGTTAACTAGCAATTTCCCAATGAAATTGGATAATATCAAACCTTTTATCACCAGGATGAATGGATACAACTTAAAATCCCAGAACGTATCTTAAGCATACACCGTTTTGCATGAATTTAGCAACTTCAACCTTGCAAAGGATATTCCACATATCTGGTTATAGAACCATCACTGCTGTATCTCAAAGACTCATCAACAGCAAGCCAGTCTTTAATCCACAGAATAACTCTGGCGTGCAATGAGCCATTTCAGTTCTGCATAACTTTGCGCGACTGCTGTACACTGGTGGCTCACAAGAGTGCACGTTGCCTGACCTGCTGACAGCAACTGAAGAGAGATTTGAGCAGGCTGAGCAGTGAACTGGGTAGGCCTTTTGGCAACGCCTGGCAGCTTTGGTAAGCAATTACCAATATGAAGCCCCAACTTCAGACTGTAGGGAAGTCTGTTTCCTTACCAGCATCTGGTTTTACACACACCATGCCCCCTCCTCATTTTCTTCCTATTAGGGCTGAGACTGATCTCACCTAATTTCAACGCAGCTTTGAGGTAACCACATAAGCTTACTCAGCAGTCAAACAGAACACGCATTTCTGGAAAGTAAATTTACCTAAATAATTTCATGTACCTATTTTATTTCTCTTCTTTCGTAACAGCACTGTATATGAACACCTCTAGCTATCTACAACGGCCTGCATATGTCTGCCTGAAAATCTGACGCATGCTTCCATGTAAGAGCTACATAATGCTCAATAGGTACGTTCCACAATTCTGTAGTTTCAGCAAATTACAGAAATTGCCGTGTCAACAGCTGACACCAGCCTCCCCAAAAAGTGATTCACCAGGGCCCCCCTTCCTGAATTTAGGATGCTGGAATCCTCAGCGTGCTCTGGAGCTTGCCAGGTTCCCATGAAACACTGGAACAGAATCAAGATAACGCATCTCTCCCATCGTTTCAGAAGCGTGAAATCTTGGAAGACCACCAAAGCAACTGGTCAGTCTCTGACCGGATGCCTAATTCACACTCATTTATACTGGCATCAAGAAACAAAGAATCTGATTATTTATTCAAATAGTTGCATATCCAAGAACAGAGACAGACTTTGCAAACAATGCAAAAAACAGAGGGAATATTCCAGGGCTATTACATTTTCAGCCTTGCTGATAATAGCTTGAAGTATATCCCCGCATTGTCAGTGTACCGTGAAGATGCTTTTTCAAGTCTATCATTTGTGGCGGCCTTGAAAACACACATTTAATCCAGGTTCATTTGGATCTAGCAGTTTAACAGCATAAGTGCTATTACCTGAGATTTCACGCTTTGATTTGATATCTTCAGAAAAGATGAATGCAGTTGGAAATTGCCTTCTTCTCAAAATGAAGGGAATGGGGAGGGAAAACGTCAGCCAGCAAATGCACTCAACCCCATCCCTATCCTCATAATAAACGCAATGGAAATTTCTGACAGCAGATGCAGATGTCCCAATATAAGTAATGCGTAGTACAACTTCTCCCTGTTAGAAATACTCTTAACATGCCTTCATGAGTCATTATTAAATATTGCCAAATTTCTCTCAAATGTCACCTCCTTATCATGAGTGATACACTTGGAGCTTGAGCAGACATGCTGAATGAATTCAGTCATGTAAAGGATGGAATTAGCTCTTCTCAGCTCTACCAACTCATGAACCCTTCAAAACAGAAATAAGGCATGTGGTGGGAGGCCTCACTGCAAGTCAGTTCATTTTGCTTCAAAAAATAAAGAGGTAGTTGTGGGAATATTATTAGAACGACAGGTGCACGGCGAGCTCAGGCTTCCACGGGCCCTGGCGAAAACATCCTGGCCTTGAAGGAGAGAAGGAATGAAAACAGAGAGGCCCTAAACAGAAGCTGAGAGACGTGCAGGCCACGAGCACAGGAGCAGGGGGGGACGCGTGCTGCCCCAGAGGTAGCCTATGAGACAGAGACACTGGGTGAGTGAAACACTGTGTGTAACCAATCACAGGGATTTGCTTAACGCGTGGACGCTTTGTAACTAGATAAAAGGATG
>WEIT01030184.1:298-16355 GCA_013389985.1 Dryoscopus gambensis
TGAAGCCCAGAGGCAACTGTCTGCCTGCACAGCACCCAGTGTAGACTGTGTCCCTCAACCCGTGGGGTGTTGGTACTCATGGACTAAGAGCTACAGACAAGGAGAGCATCAAGCAGACAGCAAGTGGTGGCTGGAATAAAGGACAGGGATATAACTTGTGAAATTAAAAGAGTAGAAAAATCTCCTTTAATTAAAGAGATATTAAGTATAGCCAGAATTCCTGCAGCATCCATAATAAATAGAAACCATGAATACTTCACGTAGTTGAATGGGTTTATACACAAACATTTTTTGTTTTATCAGTCAGGAGTTTTCTCCTTCAGTTACAGGAATCTTAAGAAGTGTCACCGAAACACAGCCAGCTATGTGAGCCTTGGCACAGAACCGCCTCTTAACAACTCCCACCAACCTACACAAGAGTGCATAGTCAGGAGGTAAAGACAGCCCCAAATAAAATTACTCAAAAAAGACAGCAGCTCCTTAATCTTGGGTTAATCTGTCCCATGCACAATTAAGAAAAGTTTTTATGATAATTATTATGGTCATGTTAATGATTAGAAGATAAAGCCTCATTAAGTCTCAGTTTAGACTGTTTCAGTGACAATTATGATGCTTTTCCATCCTGCTGCAGCTGATGATCAGGCTCCCTCAGTGGGCAGAGCACTGATTTTTAAACATCATCTTTAAGACAGAACATTTGGCACCACAATGTGACTTGGAAACTGTGCTGGCATGGCAAGCAATGCTTCTTCATATAAGGTGCAAAAATCCCCCAGAAACCTCTTGAAGGGTTAACAAGGCAAATCTTTGTACAGTTAATAATACCCCTGTAAAAACATACTTCTCCTATCACACATTTTTTACCATAACTAAAGCTATCCTCCAGCCCTCCCCACTAATCCTAGGCGGTGCTGAGCAGTCACATTCCTCCTGCATTGTTTAGGATAAATGTTTACTCCAAGGCCTAAGTGTTCTCAAAGAGAGAGTGAGAAAATGGCAGCTGGGTCATGTATATATTTTTACCACAGATTATTAATGTGGGAGCTGGCTCCTCATTCAAATGGGAACTGAAGACTAAAGCAGACATCGTGTAATGCCAAACTCAGGAGAATGCTACCACATGGAAGGATACATTATTTTGCTCTCTGCAAGATCCATTTATCGATATAAAAACTGTCCGTTCATGGTTTTATGTGATTTTCCATATATGTCATAGACATCAACTTAGATCAGGTTTTTTAACCCTACCCTCATATCTATGCAAGCTTGAATGTGTGTGTGTGTGTATGTGTATACATCTTAGAAACATCCAGTTGACAGACAAACTTTGGGTAATGACTTTTACTGGTAAAAATTCCTCTCTGTTTAGTAATTTTTTGTCCATTTTGCATCATTGTGGTTGAGTCTGTCTTTACTGGCTGACTTCTGCCTCCCTCTTGTTTATCTTGCTGTTAGTTATTAAGTGACTGCTGCTTGTGAAACAAGAGACATAAAGTAGGAGAGAGGTGACAAAGTAGAAATTGAAGAATGGGTTGTTATATGGCGCCTTATCTTAATTAGTGCATGGCTATTTCCCCAGACAGAATATTTTGTCCAAGAGTAAATAGTCTTCTATTGTTATAGTTATCTGAACATTATTTTTATGTACTCTTTCCAATACTCATGTGAGGTAGCCATTAGGAATTATTATCGATTACATATATTATCATCATCTTTATGATACAGGTTGCAAACACAGAGAGTGAAGGGTCCATCTCTTGTGTAAACTGACTTCTCAGGAACAATTTAGTAAAGTAAAAAACCCTCATTATTTTATCTTTTATGTTACCCTATTTCCATTTTTACAAGTGAAAGTTTGTATTTCAGCAAGCTGATTGAGAAATCATTATTCTACCAAAAGCCTGTGAGTGATAAGGAATATCTGTAGAGGTTTTCCTCCAGCTACAATGCACAAGGGGATTCTGATCCAGTGTGTGCACTCACAGAATAACCTGTACACAACTACCATGTGCAAATCAGACTTTGGCTATTGCATTCTTTAACACAAAGAAATGGCTGTAAGAGGGTTCTTCTATTCAGGCATGTACTAGAATGTCTGTAGGGTTCAATTCTCACTTCTGCTGAGCAAGTTCAAACGCACATGTCCTGCCTTCCAGCCTAAGCTGTAGGTTATTTGGGAGAGTATATACATCTGCTACTCCTCCTAGGAGTCACAGTTCTCAAAGAAAAACTTGAAAACTGTCAGGACTCAATTGCAGTGGTTATCGAAGTCCCTTGGAAGGTGGGGACATGGTTGCTAGATGTTTCCTCAAGATTAGTTTATAAATTCTAATTGAAGGCTGTTTCATGGACATCATTGGTTTTAGTCGGGTAAGACAAATTGCCAACAAATATTCCCAAGCACTGTGTTTTGTTGGTTCCAGATTCCTGATGGTTTCCCAGTTTTTTTAACAAGATTTTTTAAATCCACTCTCCCACACAAAGCTCCTTCTCTCAACAGCATCACAGCACTAGCATGAATGAGGCTGCTGGACAGCCTGCAATGAATGCATCTACACTGCATGGAGTGGGGAGGGCTCCAGGGAGGGTGTCATGGCAAAACTGGGATGAAGAATAAAGGAAGATTCATTTAGGAATGAATGAATAAATAACAATATTTAAACAAAACACTCGCAGTGTATTCAGCAGAGGACATAGTGTGTGGTCCTTTGGGAAAACGAGGGTATCACTTCAAAAATAGCCACCTTGTAGTATCACATGAGATCCTCCCATACACAGACAAGCTGAATTCTGCAACTTCTGTTAAAGTGTTTGCTTTGCAACCTAAACAGCATTTATTTTAATGGCACTTAAGGATAAATAAAGACAAAAGGAGTAAGAATTCATGCAGCATACCAAGTTGGGTCATTTCTCCTTGCAAGTGGCTTAACTTAAGGCGATTGAGCCTCTGCCTCACGTTCCTGCTAGTTTCAGACAGCATTCTGGCTTTGTTTATTCTTTTCAAGAGGGTTATGAAAAAGCAAACTAGTAACTTTAGCACTAAAGTTAAAGTAATTAGCTTTGAACACCAGTGTCAACATAAATATGATTAAAATGTGTAGCTACATGCTGTGTACACTATTGCTGCATGGAAGAGTGTGAGGAGAGCTAAATAACATGACCACAAGAGAAATCTTAAATAGGGCTTGATGGAAGAGAAAATTCTTATCAATTCAAAATCACTGCCTCAAAGCCAGTGAGTCTAAGCTGCATAAGTACTATTTAATCCAGATACAAATAAGATCTAATCGTAGATGACTGGGTCACTATCATTCTCCAAAGCAAGAGAAAACTTGCTAGCTCATTTGAGAACACATCTTTTTGTGCGGCTGGATTTTTGGCATACCATAGCTCAGCCCTGTTTGGAGCCTTGTAAAAATCACTTATCTGGGCCTATCAGCAGCCAAATGGAGCACTGCGAACATTCCCGCTGGAGCTGCCAGAGAAATAAAGGCTCCCTGAGGATTAACTCCTCAGTTAAAAAGAAAGCAAGCCTGTGTTACCACAGCATAATGGCCTTCATCTGTAACCTAGATCTGGGCTGGCTTCTTTCAAATGCTTTTTCACTATGCTATCAGGAAGGGAAAAACCCACCCAGTTTGCAGGGAACTTCACAGGATCAAATGGTGCCAGTAGGAACCCACCGTCCCTCCCCTGAGCCCTTTTGGAGGAAGCTTGAGAAAAAGGAAAAGGTCTCAAAAAATACTTCCTGGAGAGAGATGAGGGGCTGTACAGGGAGCAGGGAACAAACACAGCTTCCTCATAAGGAAGCAGTATGAGGACAAGCATCTCTGTCTGCTTTGCTGCCCTGGGGTGTGGATCCAGGGAACAGGAGGGGCGACTGTTGCTGCAGTTTCTGATCACTGAGCCTTTGAGAGCAGGAGCCACTCTGGTGAGTCACAAGGCACCCCAAAGTGCTGACCACTGCCTGCAAACATCAGGGCTTCTTCCTGACTTCTTGACAGGCTGTGTCTAAAATAAAGCCAGGGAAGGTCACCTTAAAGGTCTCTCCCTTCCAGATTGTTCTGCCTAAAATATAATTGTCCTGCTGACAATTTTTCAAGTAAACTTCTAAAATGAAGGATGACACAGAGCCTGAGTCCACAAATGCTTGTGTGCAAAAATAGTTTTCTTCCCATGAGACAGTCTGTTGGCAGATCACCAGTCACGGTGCTGGTGCACTAAGGAGTACATCCCAGAGCTCATCCACACTGAAGGCCAGTCAGTACAGCTGGGGTACAGTTGCACTGACCTCAAAAAAGGCCAGTGTTATGTTAATGTTGAGTTATTTGAAAATGATGTCCCATTTATCTTGAGAGCTGTGGATTCCTGGTGACTTGGACCACATTTTGGTTCTTTGTGGGAGATTTACCAGATGCAGAGTGGGAATCTGAAAGGCTAACTCTGGAACTGGTCAAGGTAGGTAAGTTGGAAAGGGGAAGCTCAATTTAGACATCTAATGGGAAGTTCCTCAGTTCAGAAAAAACATTCCTGTGTAGTCAAAGAATTTAGTAGAGACCAAACCCTCCTTTGCTCATCTGAACTGTTTATTTGAGATACCTACATCTATTCATTTACTTCACAGCATGCTGAAGCAGTCAGCCCTAGTTCTACAAACTCTAAATTCAAGAAACATAATAAAATCCATTTCCTTACCTGCTCTGTGAGGAGCTCTCAGGTACGTGGTACATGAAGACATTTCCTCGAGAGGCAGCAGCCCAGTGACTCGCCATGTTTATGATGGGACATGTGATAAACTGGTCACTGATAAAAAAGGAGGAGAAGAGAACAGGCACAGTTGCGTAAAGGAAAAACGGGAAGAATCCCCACAAGCAACAGACCTCTCTCTATCTCAATAGTTTTCTTTAAATTTTCCAAACCAGCTCATATCTCTGCCTTCAAATTGTCTGAAGGAAACCACATTCACCCTCTATGAGACCAGTACTGCTTTTAGAATTCACTAAAAGTGCTGTTTTATGGAGTGTTGAACAATGATAGTAAATAAACCAGATCTGACACATAAGAAATATCCTGGCAAAAAACCCCAATCCTACTTTAGTCTAGTTTATAAGGGCTCATGTTTATAATAGTTTAAAGTTATTTCTGGCACCACTAGGTTGCGATGGCATCTAATGAAAGGTCTTACATATTTCCTGTGTTAAGGATTAATAATGTAACTTCTGAATTTGTGTCTGTGTGATTTCTTGGGTAGAGTTTCCAGAGCTGGAAGAGGTAAGAGACCACTTTTAAAGATAACCTGCAGGGCTCATCAATATGGAATTCCTAGTTCAACATGTCTGGCAGAGAAAGATTAACCAAGAAGAGCACAATGAGATAGTTAAATTATCAATTTAAGACGAGGTCTAAAAGGTACAAGTGAACCAAATGTATCCAAACCTTCCTGCCTTCCTTTGCCCCAAGAAGCAAGGCTGGAAGGTGGGGTGAGCAATAGCTGGAAGAAGCACAAGTGGTTCAAGGAGGGCAGGTAGAAGACAGGAGACCTTACTGCAATATATCTTGATTCTTCAAGGCAATGTTATATATACACACAGCACCACTCTGGTGAGGTGGCTAAGTCCACATTACACTCCCCCGTGTTACTACGAAGTGGTCTCTCCCCACACCACTGTGCTAGAAAGTTCTCCCTTTACTGAGACCCCACTGGCCCCTGGTCCTGTCCCCCCTCCCCTCCCTTGTCCCACTGATCCCTGTTATGTCACTCAACCTTGCCTCTACCCCCTGGCCCTCAGACTATTGGCTTCTGATGCTCTGCCTGCCCCTGGGACCCTCCGGAATAAAACCACATGCGGGCTTTTGTTCTGTGTTCTTTGCCTCTGTTCCCTTCGAGTGCGTTTGTTCCATTAAACGCCTCGGAACTGCACGCAGAGAACCCTCTCCCCTTTTCATCTCTGGTTTGCACTTAGACCATGTCTGTGAGTGGCTGCTCACGACTACCTGCGAGGGTGAGATCGTGTGCACGTGTGGGTGCTGGCAGAGCGCTGCCTAAGCGCCTCCACAAGTGGAGCCTGTGGAAAAAATGCAGCATTGATCCACCGACGCCACCACCACTATACCACTCCGCATTCTTCATGTGCCTGAGGACTCAGCACACGCTTTGGGCGTTTATATACCTTTACCTACATGAGTGCACACAAACATACCTGCTGAGGAAGTGGGAGGTTTCAATTCCCAGTTTAGTGAATCTGAAACAGCAGCTTCTCCTTCAGACTCAGTAAGTTGAAAAAAAAAAGACTGGTGCAAGAACGAACAGCGTCAGAGGAGCATAAAAACACGTTGCTATTTTTAACTGGTATGGTTATGAGAGGCACTGTTTGGGTAGCTATCTTGGTTCAGCAGAGTTTATTTTAAGCTCATCTGTGAGACCACAAGCTTTGGGCTGACTGACCACAGGGCTCTTTGACAGTTATGGCTGACAACACCCATATGAAACAAAAATTACTGCTCTTCACATGCCTACCAGCATGGGCTTTAGAGGAGCAGATGGTCTTTGAAATCTAGGGAGTCTGGGGAGAGAATAGCTCTCAAGAAATGCTTTGAGAGACATTGCACCATTTAAAACTGATTCTCGGGGCTATGGGGAAAAAAAAGTCAGCTATTCTGAGGAAGTAGAGAAAAACCGTAAATACATAGTAACCGCAAAAATGAAACTTCTGTCTCTAACAGGCATGGAATACCAGAGTTTAAAAAAAAAAAAAAAAAGGAAAGAAAAAGAAACTGAAACTAATTTTACACTTGGGAGAAAATACCAGAGAATTGCAGCTAAAACAAATTTAAAAGTGGAATTATTTTAAAACCACAAAATATGCACCATGTATGTAGTTTATAACAACCACTTATGTTGCTTTATCACACTTTGTAATCCTGTTAAAAGTTTAGCAGTTAATTCCTGACATAAAACTCTTCTTGGCTTATACATCTATGCTAGTAGTAAGTTTTTTGTTAAAAAGAACAAAACTAAGGAGAAAAAAACCCAAAACCAAACCAACCAACCAAACATCAAAAAACCCAGAACCAATTCCCTGTTTTCTCCACCATGTATGTGATGCTGATACAGGTGAATCTCATTCTGTACCTACTGTTTCCCCTCATTTTCTGCTGTAGCTGGAGTAATTTTCAAAGCATTTAAAGCAAAGTATTATCATCAGATGCCCTGTTCTCACTACTCAGCTTTCTGCTTGCTCAAGAATGAGCCATTCACTTCTTTCCTTAGCCAAGGCATTTGCCTCAGTTGTAAAGGAGCAGGTAATCCCTAAGCCCAGGAGGCTAGTGAGCCTCAGGAGCTGTTGGTGGATCCCATTCCTGCTGGAAATGAGCCAGCCCTTGTAGCCTTGCAAAAGCCAGTGTTTGCACCACACTGAGCCCTGAACTGAATGTCAGTGATCAAATGTGACAGCCCTGTGTTGTAACAGCTCCTTATGGAAGGATCTCTGGATGGGAAGAATGGTTAAAATGCAAGCCCTACAGTGGTTTACTATGGCTTAAAACCTCACTGATCTAAAGAATCACCCCCCATGGGTAACAGTGGTGATGGAAGGAGACTGAAGACAAGTTCTGGCTTTGATGCCCACGAACCGCAGTGCTTCCACATGTACTGCAGGCAGTGGCCCCAGATGTCACGGTGATGGGAAGCCCCTCCCTGGGACAGGCTACAAGGCAGGACAAATGTGGCAAGTTGTGTGAGCTGATAAATGGCACAAAGCTCAGCCCACAACCCTCTGGCTTGTTTACTCCATGACCTCAGTGCACCGGCACACCTGGACCACCCAGAAACCACTGTCCACTTTCTGGATCAGGTGTTTCCAAGAGAATCTTGGCTCCTGTTCATCTCCTGCTCCCTGAGGCTCCCCCAGAGCAATGCTCTGCAGCTCTGATGGAGGAATAAAAGGAAAATCCTGTCTCTGAGGTGTTGTGGAGAGGCTCACAGTGGGACAGAAAACACTGAGACAGCAGATACCAGGAGCCTGTAGCTATGATGTCTCAATTCAGAACAGAGGAGAAACATCTTGCATAGGTGCATTAGGATTCAAGCCACCAGTTTATAAACCACATCCCATTAGAAAAGTAAAGCGTTTTCGTAATGTATCTGCTCATGAAGCAGAGATAGGAATAGGGAAAGAGTTTTTTGATTAATTTCTGGAAAATCTGTTCCACTTAAACATTCAGTCCCTGAATTTGCTCAGAGGCAGGAAATGAGAAGGAAGGAAATTTCTCCTCAGTTTGTCTCCTTTCAGAAAACTGAACAACTCCCTCAGTTTAAGATCTGTAACTGGCTGAAGCAAACTGGCTGCCCATGGGGAAGACAGCAAACTCCAGTCTTCTCCACAGACCAGACCAGCATGTGACCCAAGCTAAAGGCATCTACCAGGCTTTGTGGCTGACCACAGGTGTCATGACTACTGTGGAGTCCTAGTTCAATGGACAATGGACTCTGCAGACTGACTTATCCAGGACTGCTGGACTCTGATGTCATTTAGGTGTCAAAGCTATGCACGTACACATGGTGCCCACAGCTCAACTTCCACCTCTCAAAGGTCCATGCAATGTTTCAGTGCAAAGGATAGGAGTGTATTTACTGGAGGCAAGTTGCTCATTCGTCTGCTGACATGCAGGAGGTGCTGGAGTATGTCCAGAGCACAGCAACAGAGTGGAACACAAGTCTGATGAGGAGCAGCTGAAGGAGCTGGGGGTTTTTAGCCTGGAGAAAAAAAAGGCTCAGGGGAAGGTTTATTGCCCTCTATAACAGCCTGAAAGGAGGTTGTAGTGGGGTGAGGATTAGTTTCTTCTTCCAAATAACAAGCAAGAGGAAATGGCTTCAAGTTGCACCTGACATTGTGAAGAAATGTATGTTTTTTAGTTTCATTAAAAAAAATATATGTAATTGCTGATACCAAAGTTTTCAAACTTGACCACCAAGGAAAAGTATCTGAGTGTGTAATTAGGAGACTGGGAATAAAAGGCAGTCTATTCATTCTGCTGTCACAGGGATGAGACAATTCAATGAACAGTTGATGCACTGTGTGCAAGCAACCCAGACATCTATGACATGAAAATGCAAAAAGAAGCATTAGTAATCTAAACTCAACATGCAGTTCTAGAAAGACATATCAAACTTTTCACAAGGCATAAAAATCAGTTCAATTTCTGTTTACCAGTGACACTGGAAACCTCATAGAAAATAAAATCATATTCCCCATTTTCTGTTCATTTGCATAAGAATTTTTCAAGTTTTTCAGAATGTAAATGAACATTTGAGATAAGCAAAACAAACCTTACTCAGCCTCAAACACACAGTTGTGCTAGGATGACTTTCTTACCGGGTGGCGTTTTCCAATGCCCTGGAAAAGGATGAATAATCATCAGTTGAGTGTTCAAGGGAGTAATACCACGTAGCTGCATCTTCAATGAATGAGTTGGACTCTTCTCCTCCTAAAGAATTTTGCAGAGCCTGATAAAAGGCTGTTTTGCTGTTGGCTCTTCCTTGACTTTCTTCAAATTTCTGAGAAAAAAGTGCATACATGGAATTCAGAAACAAAACCAAAAGATAAATTTTTAGTGGAACAATATAGGCTCAGATCTCCCTCTGCTGGAACAAATCCTCTTTGCTGTGGTCTTTGATTCCTAGGGGATTGAGAAGGGGACAGTCCTATTTTTGCTTTCCCAGAACAGTCACCAACCAGAAATACTGGCTTCCTCTGGACATACGATAGGACAGAAATCCTGATCTGGTAAGTCCAAATCATAGGTACCAAGCTGTGCCAATGGATCTCTAATAGAACAGAAATCCTGCTGGCTCTCACAGAAGTAGTTCCCAGGGAAAGTCCCCCACTGCATGTGTGTCCAACTCTGTCTTTCTGATGGTCTCCCTGAAGGAAAGCTAGAGGGGAGAGAGGGACATACTGATCTTTTCCTGTGAAAATTCCAGAAAGCAAACATGTTGTATAGGCCATTTCACAGCTATGTCACTCTTCTGGGATCACCTACAAAAAAAACCAGCTCCTCTAAGTTCTGTATTTAGGTCCCTTCTGGAATAACATCTGCCTTAGACCTGGAAGAGAAATTCCATTCCTGCAAATCCTAATGCAGGGAACAGCCATGATCTTCAAACTTCATAACCCTTAGGGCCTTTTGGAGAAACCAAGAGAGTGAAATGCCCTTTTCCAGAGATCTGTGGTCTGAAGCCTTTCCTAATATAAAGGCATGTTCCCCAGAGCAAAATGCCTATGTCACAGGGACCACCTTCTATGCCAAACTGTGTATCCAAATATATTTTTACCAAAGCTAAAGACTGCTGGAATTTTTCAACACAACTTTCTTTGAGGAAATTTTTTACGTTATCAATTCAAACCTTTCACTCTTTTAAAAAATTTGTTTCAATTTCAGAAACAGAACAACTTCGTGAAAAGAAATATCAGCCCTGAACTTTCCTGTGCATCAAGTAGTTTCTAAAGAGGGCACTATACAGGTGCATATTGGTTGAAACTTGGATAAGAATTCCAGAGAAAAAGATCTAACAAACCACCTCTATTATTTTGGGCAGTCAGTCTGATGCAAACTACACCAGTGTCTGCCCAGTTTAGTTACTGTAGATGCTTTACCTAATATATTATTTTGATGGCCCACAGCTGGTTTTCATCATGCTGCTAGAAGGTCTTTCCACAACCCTATACAGAAAGTACAGATGGAATAATACCTTTTCAGTAGATTCACAGAAATAAAAGATGAAAAATAAGTTCCCATGTGCTGAGGATGAGGTTTGTCCTTAGAATACTAATGCTCTCTGCATTTTGATTAAGTGACTTTAAGGGATTTCAAAACTCTACCAAGTATCCCAAGGTCCAAGAAGATCTTGGCAATTTTCCTTGCATTTGTAATAGATTCTTCTTCTGCTGGGTTTTGGCCCATGAAATGTGAAAGAGTCATGGGGTGCCAGCTTTAGTAACACAGCTGTACTTTGAAAGAGATGGGGAGCTCACTCCTGACACGTCACTTCATGTGCACAGATGCCACATATGAAACTGCACAGCACTCTTGCCTGCAGAATCATTCAGCTTAAAACCAGCAAGGTCACGTATATTCTTCTGCACGAAATAGAAATGATCACTGAAGACCTGACTGCGAGTTCACTGAATTCAAAAGCAATTTTTCCATCACAGCTTCAGCACACATCAGTTCAGGTTCCTACTAACAAGCAGAAGCATTGCCTTATCTAGCTAAGAATCTCTCATTTGGAGACTGGGGTTAGCAGTCGTGGGTAAGAAAAAATGCTTTTCTGTGGCAGTGCAAGGCCCAATCTCTTGTATATAAATCAACACGTACAAGCAACTTTCATGCAATACTTTCATTTTGTTGGCTTTTTTAAAATGATTTGTTACCTTATTCTACACCTGTCATGGATACTTAAACCAGAGAGAAATAAAGTGAACCGTAAACCTTACAGTATTGTGTAACCTAGGAACTGATCCATCACTGTCTCATCCATGGTCAAGTATCAAATCAAAGTTATGGTTGAAAATCACAGAAAAGGAGATGGATCATCATACAGCAACACATGGTGAAGCTGAGGAACTCATGGTTTTGTGGATGCCAAAAATTGGTGAAGATGAAGTTTCATGAGTGAGTTTTTGAATTAAAAAAAAAAAATTAAAATAATTTGATAGTTTTTAAATGCAGGAAGATCAGTTCAGGATAGGAAGTCCCTGAGATGCAAAGTGCTAGAGGTTTGGAGAGCATTTACCAGAAGTATCAGCTTTGCTTACCCTATTCTTACCAACAGCCTATTTTAACCACTGCTGAAAACAGCATTTTGTGCTGAACAGTCTTTTGATCTGACTCAGTGTGGCTGGCCTTAGGTATTTAATGTCAGAAGTCAAGGAGAAGAGGCAGGAGGCTGGCTTGGCTGGACAGGGATCCTCTCTTGGAAATAAGGCAAAAAAGGAAGGTATATGCCTAGTGGAAGCAAGGTCAGATGACATGGGGAAAATACAGAAATGCTGCTTGCTGCTGTAGGGAGGGAATTCATTTGGCCAAAGCTCAAGTGGAGGTGAAGCTGCCAGAAATCTGAGGGGCAATAAAAAAGAGTTTTTTGAAACATATTAATGGCAAAAGGCAGTGTAGAAATAACATCGGCCCTTTGCAGAATAAAGATGGTCACCTCACACACAGGACATGGACAAGGCAGAGATGTTTAATACATTTTTTGCCTCTGTTTCAACATGGCTTACGGACCAAGGGGGTCTCAGTGCCCCAAGCTGGAAGACCATGACTGTAAGAAAGATCAACTCCCAGTTGACTCTGAAATTGTGTGGAATCTGCTGCTCCAGCTGGATCCCTACAAATCTATGGGGCTTGATGGGATTCAGCTGAGAATCCTCATCAAAATCCTCATCAGCCAGCTTTCAAAGAAGGATCACAAGTATGGTGAAGAGTCTGGAGGGGAAGCTGTATGAGGAGCAGCTGAGGTCACTTGGTCTGTTCTGCCTGGAGAAGAGGCAGCTGGCTGATGTCATTCCAAAGCCTGTCTTGATGATTTTTGAGCAGTCTTGGGAATCCAGAGAGGTCCCAGCTGACTGGGAGCTGGTGAACATCGTCCTGATTTTCAAGAAGGGCAAGAAGGAGGACCCCAGAGACTATAGGCCTGTCAGTCTCACTTCAGTGCCCAGTAAAGTTATGGAGAAGATTATTCTGAGAGGTATTGAAAACCACCTGAAAGACAGAGCAGTCACAGGTCTCAGTCAGCACAGCTTCATGAGGGGAAAGTCCTGTTTATCAAACCTGATTTCCTTTTATGACAAGGTAACCCACCTAGTTATCTGGGAAAGCCAGTAGATGTAATCTCTTTGGATTTCAATAAAGCTTTTGAGACTATCTCTCACACAATCCTTCTGAAAAAAAGGTCCAGCTGTCACTTGAATAACTGTGATACATGACTGGTGAGTAACTGACTCATGGGTGGGGCACCAAGGGGTATATGGAATGGGGTGACATCAGGCTGGTGATTGGTCACTGGTGGGGTTCCATGTGGCTCCATCCTTGCCCCAGTTCTTTTCAGCATCTTCATTGGACACAGAACTCAAAGGAGGTTTGTCGATACCACTAAATTGGCACAGCATCGCCAGCCGGGCAAGGGAGGGAATTGTCCCGCTCTGTTCTGAGCTGGGATGGCCTCACCTCAAGAACTTTGTGCAGTTTTGGGCACCACAATGTAAAAAAAGACATTAAGCTTTTAGAGAGTATTCAAAGAAGGATCACAAGTATGGTGAAGAGTCTGAAGGGGAAGCTGTATGAGGAGCAGCTGAGGTCACTTGGTCTGTTCTGCCTGGAGAAGAGGAGACTGAGGGGAGACCTCACTGCAGTTACAGCTTCCCTGTGAGGGGAAGTGGAAGGGCAGTCACTGATCTCTTCACTCTCATGACCTGTGACAGGACCCAAGGGAATGTCCTGAAGTTGTGTCAGGGAAGGTTTATGTTAAATGTCAGCAAAGGGTTTTTCACCCAGAGAGTGGTTGGGCACTGGAACAGGCTCCCCAGGGAAGTGGTCACAGCACCAAACCTGACAGATTTCAAGAAGGCTTTGGACAATGCTCTCAGGCACATGGTGGGATTCTTGGGCTGGTCCTGTGCAGGTACACAAGTTGGACTTAATGATCTTGAAGGGTTCCTTCCAACTCAGCGTATTCTATGATTCTGTTCTATGATTTGGTGATTCACTGTGCCTGTGTACTGGTTTCTGTGGTCTTCAAAATGCCCCCAAAACTGCAATTTTCAGAGTTTTCTCAGCAATAATTTATAATATTGTGAGGCCCCCAAGACATGTTGAGTCAGATGAAAGAGGGCTCAGCAGACAGAGATGGATGACAAACAGAACTAACATTTGTAAGAGATGGTGAGAATTTTCATCCCTCAAACAGAACTAAAATAGCACAACCTGAATCCATTTCCAAAGTGTTGCTTTGGCTACAGTATAATTTAAACATCTGACTTAAACATTATAGCCAAAACCAAAGCAATATGTTCAAAATAAAATTCATTAAACATTAAAAAGACAAAATCTTGTAACTTCTCAGAAACAGATTCAGTTCGACCAATTTTCCATGTCAAACATGTTTCCATTAGGAAGAATTTGACCAAGGAACAATTTTCAAATCACAGTAGATAAAACAGCTGCTACCAGATTAATAGAAACAGCTGCACATTATGTAGAATAATTTACATTTTGCTACCCTTTAAAGAGGCACTAGGAATTGACCTCAGAGTTATAGTGGGGTTTTCTAAGAGAGTATGTAGAGAAAATAACTAAAATCAGCAGGTGCACCCCTTTCTACTCTTCTGATGATTCAAAAACATCATAAACATTGCCTAAATATTGAGTTAAATAATGCCTACTGTTCTTGTTGCTGCAGGATAGCTTATGGAGCATATGAGTGAATCTGGCCCAGTGTTTTACTTAAAAAGAAATTGTAAAAGTAGGTAGACCAAATATTTACATCTTCCAAGGGGCAAAATGTACTTTTCTGACAAACTGAAATAGTGATAACACTAACTAGCTAACACTGTATGTACAGATCTCAGGCCTTAAATGGCTTTTGACAAACACTGTCACAAAGGATGGTGAAAGATCTGCCAGCCACTCAGCAGTCTTACAGGAGTTCCAACTAGTTTTAACATGAAGTAAAGAGTTGATTTCAGCCCATTCTCCTCACTGATGGCATTCTGAGAACACTTCTCCTCTGGTCATTACAATAAATATACACATATCTGCCACCTGTTGTGTGTTGCTGAATATCTTTTTCCATAAATAAATTAACTGACTGTAATATAGTGCAGGATGGAAGTTCTGTCCTGCACAGATCTGTTTGCTTACACAACATAAATAAACTAGATTTCTATCTACCCACTCCCCTATGTCTTGGATTTGGGTTCTGCACCCCACTAGATTGTACTAAGGAGGGAAAGAAAAAGAAAGAAAACAGATGAAGTACAGCCTCAGTCTTTCAACTAAATCCTTGCAATGTGGAGATTACATAGTAGGCATTTAACCTTAATGTGGAGGATACAGCCTGGGCTATACTGACCTACATGTACATACAGATAAACACAGACATAGAGCAGCATGAGTGAATCCATAAATTTATTGCCATCATATGTGATGATCCACCTGAGCATCACATATAGGACAGGGATAAAATTTTGTCCAGTTGGGAATTGAAATCAACATTTTTAGAGGTTTCTGCTCAGATGCCTTAATCTATATCTGCTCAAAGCTAATATTCCCTGAAGGCCTGCCATGGGAATTGCAGTGAATGGGTCCAGGCTTAACCACTCCATATGTCACATAATAATGCATTATGGTACTACTTGTCATTCCCTTAACAAATTCTGCTTTGTTTCTCACTTAGTTTCAGCCATCTGATGGCTGCACTGGGGATGTGTAGGAAGTGCTCCAGGAAGTGATGAATCTGTCTCAGTTCACATGAATGGGCATTTCAGTGAATGCCAGAAAATGGACATTTCATGGGCATACTCTCTGCTGCAAACATCACTGAGAGACCTCAGCCTTTAACTGTGAGCAAATTGAACATAAATGTTTTGCTAGCACATAAGTGGTGCCTTCTGTCTTTCTGTTTCATTTTTAATAGCAAAGACTTTAATAGGCACAAGAACAGTGTTGCAGTGGGAGTACAGAGACACCCAGCACAACCAAAAGCCAGTAGGATCCCACAAAACAACCTGGTGCCAGCTGGATTTTCTGCCTTCTGGTCTGGAGGTTTCACTCTCAATTCTGTGTGAAGAGTGCAAAGAGTTTATAAAACTTGAAGGCAACTCCAGTCTAAGGTGGTAAGATTTGCATCACGTCTCAAGCTTGCTTACATCCAAATAGCTAAAAGTGTTTCCTTAAAATGTACAGGATCAATATTAAGAGAAATCAGGATTAATAGAGCAAGTCCTTGACTGAATTGGCCAGCACAGTTATTCCTAGGAACCAGCAGAGCAAGTCACTA
>WEIT01030187.1:0-20491 GCA_013389985.1 Dryoscopus gambensis
TGCTTGAAGGACAAACAAACAATTCTGTAGCTCAGCTGATGTCTGATAACTTGGTGAACCAGATTAGCTAGAGAATTAGGTATCAAAGTAATCAAATTCTAAACCAAATCATAACAAAGAAAGATAAGAAAAGATATCCAGTGTACCCAGATCTGTTCTAATAAGCATTTACAGTTAATCCAATGGAATGTTGGTATGGCTTCTAATGTAATTTAATTTTTATGCAATGAAACCCCAATTTAAGAACTATTNTAATAAAAGGCATTAATTATGAGCGATTAAATTATTTTGGTGCATTTATGTTTATAAATTCAGTCTTAATCTCTCCTAACAATATTAAGACAGAACTGTAGAATGTGCTTTCCTGAACTGCAGCAAGAATTGGAAAAAATAAAAAATTTTCCCCCTAAGATGAGTATGTATTTTGAAACCAAATTATTTTTATAGCAAACTTGCCCAGCAGCGCTATGCGGGGCCGGGGGTTGGAGTCTGATGATCCTTGTGGGTCCTTTCCAACTCAGAATATTCTGATTCTATGATTCTGAAATGACAGCCTGACAGTCCTGACCAGGGATAGGTCATATGAGACAGCGCACATGCTAAACCTCAGACAGAAGTCATTAAATGGTCTAGCACAGAGAAATGTCCACAACCATTTTAAACAGTGCTCCCCATTTCCATGGAAGGCAATTTCTACATGGAAGCACAAGAATCAAGTGGCTTAATTGCTCATTTGTCTGTAAGCCTCTGGGATAGAGAATGTTAGTTTATTCAATGCATAAATACTCAAGAGTAATTTCCCCCATATTTATTTTCAGCTGGTGCATCAATCATACTCATTTGACAGGGTTCTGGAAAGCTTAATTTTTTGGACTGACCATGAAAAATGAAATATGCCAACCTTTTCAGAAGGTGATGGGGAAAAAAATCCCTACACAACTAAATGCAAGCACCATGTTATATGTATTTCCATGTGCATATTTCTCTAAAGATGCAGAACTCAGTAATTCTCTGTTATTCCCCTTCAGCCTTTTCAGCTCCCAGAAAAATGGAGATGGAATAAAACAGAACCTTAGACTCCAGACCACTGTTAACATGTCCAGCATTATATAGCAAAGATAAATTATATCGCAAGGATAAATAAAAAAAGAAAAATTATTTCTGTGGCCAAAATCAATCAAGATAACCTAGTGTAAAATAAAGACGAAATTTTTCCCCTACAAGAGGTAATAAGAAAGGAAGGGATAAAATAAAGTGACAAAATAAATATGGATCTTTTCCTATGGAGTCTGAATTTTTCTACGATTAAAAAATATTCCTATTCTTAATCAGGTCTTTGTGTTCAGCCTTCACAGTCAAATTTTCCAGTGATGTCTTCTAAAGTTAGGTGAATGCTGTAGGTGTGCCTTGTCTTGCTTAAGAAACATGCCAAGAAACAGGAAACATGCCAGGAAAAGGAGGAATGAGAATGAAGGAGTGTGCTGGAGGGTAAAAAACAAAAGAAAAAAATAGCCTACTGAATCCTTGAATGTCTTTAATAACATATTACACTAACTATGTACATGACTTGTACATCTATAGAAATAAAGAGGTTCTTTTGCTACTCTTGTCTCTTACTGTGTTTATAAATTTGATCATCTAGAACAGATATTGGTATGAAAAGGGGTGCAAATATAAGGGTGTAAGTGTCTAAATCCTCACTACTTACAGACTTGTCAGGTTGATAAATCTGGAATAGTGACAGGAGGGTGTTTGGCTGCCTTCTTGAATAAACCACCTTAATTCAAAGAAAAAAAAAACCACCTTATTTTTAATAATCCTCTTAATTTGGGGTTGGATTTTTAAAAATGTTTGTATTCTCATGAAATAGAGCAAGTTGAGTGACTTCTGTTTCCTTGAAGCACCACAGAGAGTCAGTAAATGTCTGGTAGATTGAGTAGCTAATTTCTAAATATTAAGTAATTTCTGAGGAATGCATTTTGTTACTCCTGGAAACATCTAAGTCACTGCTGGATGACTGGTATCCACTCTGCCTAAAAATATCAATATCAGTACATTAACAACCCCAAACTTTGTTTTCCCAGGTGATATTCCCAATCTCAACATAACATAACAGCCAATAGAACCATTCAGACTGTAAAGAAATGGGAGTTGCCATTTTGTGATTTATCATTTCTATACAAATCTGGCTATATTAACGCCACCGTGTGTAAAACTTTTAAGTTTGAGCTATCCACTTCCTATTTTTAACACTGGTAGAAAGACGTCCATCCAGAAGGGGATTCACCAGCTTATTTTAGACTCTTATATAAGGCTGTGATGGCCTTCGAGATGAACCTGAGATGAACCATTCCCTGAGATGCCCATGCACATTTCTACACAGCATCCCAGCTTCTGAAGCCAAGTGTCTGTGTCAAAAAAGTCTCAGTTCAGGTTTCCATTAAAGTTCCTATCCCCTGATAATTTAAAAAAAAGGCTAAAGAACAAAGCCAGTAATGACTTAGGAATTATTTAAGATATTTTAAATTTTTTTTGTTATTTTGGGCAAAGCTGATAGATTTTCAGTTCATTTCACCATAAGATTGACTAGGAGGAAGCTGACTGCTGAGTGCTTTATTTTAGCTGTACTATGCCAGCCTTGTTGGGGCTTCACTGCATCTGGGATGGTGAGGTCTCCTTCAAATCAGGAATAATATTTCTCAGGAGATTTTATTTTTTTTTCAAGTTAACAGCTATCTATTTCTTAAAGTATTACTAATTTTGCATATACCAGGGAAAGAATCTTATTGCTTGCCATTAAAGTTCAGTTAGTTATTGGTAAAAAAAAAGAATACTTGGCTTATTTGAAAGGTCAAACATCTAGGTGTTAATAAAAATCCTCATTGATGATCATGAGAAATTATAGTGTTCCTAATATCTTGTATCAAGTCTAAAATCATGCCATTTTATTATGAAAGGAAAAAGTAATTTAGGGCTGTTAGAAATGAGGGCACCCAAGTTAACAAGTGTTACAAATGCTAAACAATATTTGCAAGATTTGATGAACAGAAACAAGTCAAGAATTTTGAAATGCCGTCTTTACCGTCCATTTTAAAGTATTTCTAAATTTGAGTAGTTGTCTTCTTTGATAGAGGTAAATGGATGTTTACATGTATGTAATCTTTATTGTATGTTGAGGACTGATCACTCACAGATCTTGACCTTGATACAAAAAAGCATATAAATAACTATATGAACAATGTGGAGAACAGCATTTGGCAAAGCTGAAATCAGTAACTAGGATAACCAATTTATGTATAAAAGAATAGCAATTGTGAGAAAGGTAAGATTTTCAAGCAAGAGCCTCATGAACGTTGGCTATTATTTTTTAATTGAACTTATAAATGGCTGATCCAAACTAAATTGCTTCTAAAACCTTTTTTCAAAGCTTTTTATTTTTATTTCTTTTGGTGCATTAGGTCTAAATACATGCAACTTCCAAAGGATCACGTTGCTAATGTTTACTACTATTTGCCTAACATACTCAGGAAGTTTTCTTTTCCAAAACTTAGATGTCTTTAATTTGAAGATTTAATGTTTCCAGAGAAGTTGATAAAACTTGTAATGTAATGGGTAATGAACCTTCTGTTCATATTGTAGCACTGAAGTGTTTTGAAATCTCCTGGCATATGTTGTTCTTACTTTCAAACTTTTTCTCTGATAAGAACTAAGGAATCCTTTGGAAATACAGTAAAACCATATATTTCTTCCAGACTAACTAAATTGAAATCTATACTCTGCGGAAAAGCTTATTGTGAGAAAACTGGGCAAATTTAGTGTTGGCAAGACCTAGATATTTTTCCATTTGAATATCTTCTAGATTCCTACAGGCTGTGGATCTGCAGCACATCAATTATGCAATTAGCCAAGGCTTTGAGCTGTAAACTACAAGCATATGTAGCACGCCCAGGTCCTCAGCAGTGACAGAGGTCACCAGCAGTGAGCCAGGCATGTTCCCTGCCAGGAAAGCCATGATACTGCACCTGCATAGAGCAGCCTTTGAAGCAAGGGTTAATTGAGAGGTTAGCGTGGTGATGCACTAAGTAGCTGAAGATGATATTGTAGCAAAAACAGTCACATGTGCAACTTATTTTTGGTGTAAGCTCCAACAAAGAAAACCTTTAATAAAAAAGCGGAGAGCGTGTGCAGTAGGAACTCTTTTAATTATGCCACAGTAAAATACTTCCTCTCAGCTCTAAGCTGTATGCAGTAGACTCATAGTCAACAGATCTCTCACCAAGTGAATTAAAACCAGATTAGGAAATGCTACTACCATTGCTTATTCTCTGTGTTCTGGAAGACATAATAAGGGTTAATTAGATCTGCTTGTTCATCAAGTGCTACTGGAATATGTGTGCATGTGTGTGTGTGAGAGAGAGAGAGGCAAAAAAAATATTAGGACAAATTTCATGCAGAGCCACTGATTTGGCAGTGTGTGTCTATTGCCTGAACATACAAGAGTTACTGAAGATTAGGAGGCTTTGCATTTGAGACTGGAACACTGATGTCAGATTTCAACTGATTTCCAGGTGCTTACAGATGTCCAGAAGTGTTTCTAGAATTCCTTAAGCAGGATAAGACTACTTTGATTTTGGGAATGTGGCCCTCTGAGTTTATCTGCAAGTTTTAGTGCTTAAATACTTTAGGAATCTCATGCTTGTTTAAGCAGCTTTATGAGCTGAGATGCAGGTGGCTGCCTTTCAGAGATCACCTTAGCCTGTCCCACTCCTCTGTCCTGTTCTCCCATACTCTTCAGCTTCCAGCTTTCTCAGAGCTGGCAATCCTCATCCAGTGCTTTTTCTCAATTCAGTGGGGGCCCATCTCTCTTTTTAGTTCTATCACACTGTTTTAAAATCACCTCCTCCATTCTGTATTGCCTTAAAATACAGGATGGTGAGTTCATAAAGATGATGTAGTTAAGACTAGAACCTGAAAGAAGAGAAATATCATTCTTATATGAAAAACATCCACATTTCCTCCAGGCTGACTTTACTGAAGTTATTCAAATTTCCTAAACAGTAAGATAATTATTTTCAAATGTTGGTCCACAGAATTTCAGGTTCCATGGAATTTTTCTGCAAGGGAGTATGCAAATAGCCATTTTTGATGATTGTTAAACCATACTCTTCAGTAACATTGGAAACAACTCTCACTAGACTTAAATTTACTATCAATGCCTTTACTAGAAAATATTTATGGTGTCCACAGATTAGTAGAAAAGCATGAAAATCATTACAACAAGGTATATAATTTTCAGAAGTGATTATGATCAATGAGTCTGGTGTGTCCCATTGTAACTTCTTCTTGAATTATAAGCCGACTAACTCAAGGTCAAGGCCCTGTGTAAAAAGGTTCCACAACAAATGCACAGAAAATGTGGTTCCCAAAAGCAATGGTTTGCTGTTCATGCACCACATAACTGAAGTGTGAGTTTGCAGAGCAATACATGTGCACTGCATCTCATATGCAGTCAAAAAAGACTCTGCATCGTTCAGCAGAGCCCTCTTTGTTTGTTAAATCTTAGTTGTGAGTACCCTTAGCAGTGTGTCCTCCTGAGCTGTTTGCAGAGCATTCCAAATAGGCTCTGGTTGATTTTGAAGACTTTTAAAGTAAAATATGAAAAGAAAATGAGCGAAGACTCTATATCCTTCCTATGGTGTAATATGCTCCAGGGAATTTCATTTAAGGTTGCAAAAAATTTCATCAATACCAACACTGTAAAACGATCAGAGTATGCACAGGCCTGGGGGAGCTGCTATGGGCCTATTCATTACTCAGATGCCAAGTGACAGAAAGGGCCAGGAATCAGAAGATCGATGGATTTCTGACCAATATTAGGTCTTACAACTTTTCTGATTACCGCTGCAGTAAGCTGAAGATAGAGGATTTGAGACTGAAAGAGACATGAAGGTCTCTCTACTTATGACCTATGAGCTGGCACAGACTTCTTTAAATCATAAACTTGCTATGATTCCTACATGTTAAGAATCCGATCTGTTTGTAAACAGGACATTCTCAGAAGTTAAATCACAGATGCCCTAGAATGGCCTGGCTTATTCATAGGATATCCTCGTAGCATGTGAATTTTTGAGTTTTTGTTTCTCTAAAGTAGTATGTTGGCTCTATCCACTGTAGCAGAAAACTTTTCACCCCACATTATGTCATAAAAATGTACTAAAATCTGACATTCAGCATTTCAGTGTTGTGTTTCAGATAATCCTTTTTCAAATATCAATGTTTTGCAAATTTATTTAGTTTGTTTTCCATGTAATCTTAGTTTCTTTGGGTGATACTGAGAAGACAAAAGCAGTAGTTGATGGAAAGGGCAACGTATGTTGTTTTGTATAATTTTTCCACCTAATTTTTCAGACATGAGATAAAATCTCACCTTCAGCATTAGTGCTGGAAAGACTATTTCTTTTACTAAAAATGAGGATGCTTGTTTCATCAGATGTGTGCTGCCAGCCAGCCTTTTTTTCCAATTATGCTGTTATCTACAGTCCCCTTTCTGAAGTTTTTAGTCCTTCTATCTGGAATTACTTGGATGATGGAAATATTTCACTGGAAAATACCTTAGTTTTTTCAGTGTTTAAAAGCAAACAAGCAAACAAGCTTCTAATTATCTAGTAGGCTTGGCAGCTGCGGAGAAAACTTGCATACTTCCCTCAGCAGCTCTTTGCTGCCCTTGGGGGCAGGTAGTAAATCCAGTGGGTAGACCAGGAACGGAGGGACGCAAGAAAGGATGAGGAACAGAAAGAAGAACCATCTGTCACCGCGGCGTTGGTGGTATAGTGGTGAGCATAGCTGCCTTCCAAGCAGTTGACCCGGGTTCGATTCCCGGCCAACGCAGTTCCGTTTTTGACGCGGTTCCCAGCGGGGTGGAGGCGCTGCTGGATCGAGAGCTCCGGGAGAAACGGGGCCGTCGGGAAGTTTAACACAGAGGCGGACGGAGTCCCGCGGCAGCGATAGACAAGGTGCGCCCGGATCGGCAGGGCAGGACCCGCGGGCCGTGATGGGGATCCCGGAGTGCACAAGAGCCGGGACGGGCGCCGCTGCCAGAATGAGAGTAGGGGGTGACCTTGGCTTCGTTCCACCGGGAATTGTCCGTAGGTGAAGGGACTGTCCCTCCTGCTGCGAGGTGGTGAGGCCGCTTCTGGAGCAGTGTCGGTGTCCAGGTCTGTCCTCAGCACTGGATGAGATGCTGGAATGCTGGAGAGATGAAAAGGCTATAAGGATGGTCAGAGACTGTGGCATTTCTGCTGTGAAGAAAGAAGAGAGGGCAAAGAGGGGGAATCTTACTAATATAAATAAACAGCTGAAGGAAATGGGCAAATAGAATGGAGTCCGGTTGTGCTCAGTGGTGCCCAGTGGCAGGACGAAGGGGAATGAGCACAAACAGACACATGGAAGGTGCCCTCTGCACATCAGGAAACACTTTTTCACTCTGAGGGTGACTGAGCACTGGTACAGGTTGCCCAGAGAGGAGGTTGTGGAGTCTCCATCCTTGGAGATTTTCAAAAGCTGTCTGGACATAGTACTGGACTACTGACTCTAAGTGTCCCTGCCTGAGTGGCGGGGTTGAGCAGTTGGCATCCAGATGTCCCTTACAACCTCAGCCATTCTGTCACTCTGTGCATCAAGCCAAGCAGCCCAGCCAAGGCAAGAACTGAGGGCAAAGGACTATGCAAGATGTTAGTGATTACTTTAGGAGTGGGAAAAGCACCAGGAGCTGGGCTGAGGCAAGGCAGCCAAAGGAAGGTGTGTTACTCCGGCAGAGCTGGAGGAGTGCATACGAGCTATGATTCACTACAGAGACAGTAGCTGATGCCTTCTGACGATACATCAGAGTCTAGATTTAAATACCTCCCAGGAAGACTTGCTGTCAGAATGCCTGGTCACATCCCTGAGAGGACCAACCAGTTTTCGTGATGCAATTAATCACTGTCAATCCCATGGCTCAGAATCCTGTTATACTTGAAACCTGACTCTTGACAACCCTTTCAGAAAAAATGTTCTATCCCAAAGCAATTTTGAAATAATTTCCATTATGTTTCCCAAAGCTCTTTATATGACAGTTGCAGACAGGACCTACTCACACGGTAGGCTGCAGTGAATGGAAGAAAATGCAATTATAATGAATGTTTGCTTCTTTTGTTTCAGTCTCTCTCTTTTGCTTCTTCCTCAAGTGGGAGAAAAGGCACTCATAGGTTTATAGAAATCAAAAGAAGGAGAGGGCTAAAGGAACTGAGCTAGCGCAATGAGAAGTTCTAGCCATTTGCACTTCATAGCTAACTAAGAATGAGTAATGACTAGAGTTCCTAGGATGAGTGGAGAATGGGACATATAGGCTGCGAAAATGTATTTAAAATAGACCAGATAGATTTACAAAAATTTGATATTTGGAAAAGGATGAAATCCTTTGTCCTTCTAGAAGAGAAGAGGTTCTGGAAGCAGTGGGTGGGTGCAGTGCCAGCAGGAGACAATGGACTGAAATTTAAACCAGAGGGGTTTTACCTGCCCAGATTCTCATTGCAACTTTTATGTTACTAAACCTAAGCTAATGGGTCAAAATGAATAGTTGACCTACTTGAATCATATTAGACTTCTGCTGGAAAAAAAAATTAAAATTACTTGTTTATATAAGCCTGGATCCCACTAGATGGAAAATCGTCACATGAAAACCTAGAAAATGCTCCAAAAAGAGCTGCTGAACCACCAGAGGAACCTTCAGTTGGAACTGTGCAAAGTCTTGAGATGTCCTTGTAGTGTGCACAATTGGAGCATTCTGTGCTAGCAGTTATCAGTTAGTAGGGACTCACAGTTGAGTCACAATGAGCTGTAGTGCTGTTTTGCAATCAGCTGCCAAGAAAGGTACAATGCCATTTTAGAAGCACGGTGAAAACCACATTAAGATACAACTTCATTCATGGAATCCTATCTTAGAATCAGAGTATCACAGAATGACCTGGGTTGGAAGGGACGTTAAAGATCATCTGGATCCAACCCCCTGCCATGGACAGAACCCCCCTTCATGAGATTGCTCCAAGTCCCATCTAGCTTGGCCTGGAACACTTCCAGGGATGGGGCAGCCATAACTTCTCTGGGCAACCTGTGCCAGTGCCTCACCACTCTCACAGTAAAGAATTTTTTTCTAATATCTGATCTATGCCTACTCTCAGTTTGAAATCACTCCCCCTTGTCATGTCCCTGTATGCCCTTATAAATGCCCCTCTCTGTCTTTCTTGTAGTTATTTGTCTTTGATTTATTCCTTCTTTCGGGTACAGGGAAAGAATTTACTTATTGCTAATATGGATGGCTTAAAAACAGAAGGGAGAACTTTCCAATAGCATCTGCTTCCTGTCCACTTACTCATTGTAGGAGCACAATGTCTAAAATACCAATAATAAATTCTCTACAAAATTTGCAGCACTCTTCTTAAAAAAAAAAAAAGTCCTTGAGCTTTCCATCTACAATAATCCAAGCTTTGATATTTTAAATATCAAATATATTAAAACTTATTTTTAAAAAACCCCCACACTTGTTTAAACAGTTATTATGCTAACTGACATTGTTCTGCTGCTTTCTCCAGCTTCCTACTCTGATTCTGTGTATTCACATTTTGACATTTGCCTTACAGTTGGTTTATATAATTTTAGAGTATAAAGCAGATGCATTTATTTAGTGTTTGCTACATAATTTGTGAAGGTAAGTGGAAAAATACTGAGGGTCCTGCACTTGTGCATTCTTGGTGCTCAAAGGAGAAGGAAGGAAGGAAGGAAGGAAGGAAGGAAGGGGAGGGAAAGGAGGGACATGTATATACACCTACAGTCATATACCCACATGCATTTCTGAGTGCATGATTTGACTTACATAGCCATAGCATTCTTGCTGACAAATGGATAATACCACAGTATATTTTTTTCCATTTATTTTCCTCATCTCCTCAAAATAGACTCAGGTAGTTTTTATGCTCTAACATATTTTTGGACTATCCAGAAGGAAAAATATACTTTCAAGAATCTTATGAAAATTCCATTAACACACATCTTGGCCTGAAACTTCTTTGAACATCAAAGTAAGCTACAAGTTAATTCACTTGCATCCAGCTGCATTTGGTGGTATGCTCATCATACTGAGGAGGCCCTTTTCGGTTTCCATCTTTCACTGCTTATGTCAAACAGTTTACAGAGAGGCAATATAAATTCAGACAGAGTGCTAGGAATGCCATCAATGAGTTTGGGAGTTTACATTGTGTTTGTGTGAGGTCAATGCATGTTGTCTTCAATGATCAATGGCCTAGTGAATGCTTGTAAAGCCAGGGGCTACCCTCAGTGTCTTTAGTTACTCCATGTTAGGTTATGTTTTATTGGAAGGGCTCAAGCAATTCTTCTCTTAAATTTTTTTATAATGGATTTGTGACTGTTCAGTGGTTTTTTGTGGTATTTCCCTGTACTCATAACAAGAAGTCAGGTGACCAGTAAGATAAATGATATTTAACCTAGCAGTGACAGATGTAGCAGAGGTGAAAGGGTTATATCTATTAATAAACAAAGTTTGAAAGCCTTTTAGCACCATCTTTCACATCATTCTTATCTGACCTTTTGCACAAGATGACTTTCACAGGCTTATTACAATGGGGGGGGGGGGGAAACACAACTGTTTTTTTGTAGTTTTTCTCCTTTTTTTTTACATTTTCTTTTTTTTTTCTTTCATTTTTTTTCCTTTTTTTAAATAAAAAAATTAAATTAATCATTAAGAATTTTAAGTTGTCTTCCTAAATGAATGAATTAAGTGCTGGTGGTACTGCAGATAGGATTTCATTTGGATGAAAAAATATGGTAGGTTTATTTTGGTCCCAGTGGGTGCTGACATTTTAACCCCCTTATCTCTGATTTATTCAATCCCTGACAGTCCCAAAAAAGTGATGCATTTTGCCTGAAGGCTCTGTACGTGAGATAAGTTGACATATGCTTTTTCTTTCTGTTAAGGGGGTAATCTCCTCTGCAGTCCAGTGGTGGAAACAGGGGGAAATGGAAAAGGAAAGTGTCCATGGTAAGGATTTTTCTTTTTTTTTTTTTTCCAAGTTCCTTGGGTTTGTTGTATAAAATAACCCTTAGAACTTGCTTTATATAAATGCAGCCTTTAAAGGTCAGTGTCTATGTTATCAATAGTAATCCACAGGTTGTTAAAATTTGTAGCATGGTAAAGCTAAAAATAACGTGGGATATTTTGGAATAATTGTTTATTTTAACTTCTATGCTAATAAAAATTCTCAGAGCACATATAGATATGACTCTATATGGCTTAAGATCAGGTGGAAATATAATTCCACTCTTAGACAAATTCCAATATACCTCATAGACCTCTAAGATCATCAAGTCCAAGCTTGGTTCAAATACCACCATGTCAACAAAACCACATCAAGAAGTGCCATGTCTACTTGTTTTTTGGCAAGTTTGACTTTTTTTGACTTCCAGATATAGTGACTCCCCCACTTCCCTGGGAAGCCTGTTCCAATACTTAGCCACACTTTCAGTAATTTTTTTTTTTTCCTAATATCCAACCTGAACCTCCCCTGACACAAGTTGAGGCCATTTTCTCTTGTCCTATCACTGCTTGCCTGCCTCACCTTCCTGCAACCTCTTTTCAAGAAGTTGTAGAGAGTGACAATGTCTCTTATCTGCCTCTTTTTCTCCAGGCTAAACAACTTCAGCTCCCTTGGCCAGTCCTCATAAGATTTATGTTTGAGACACTTCACCAGCTTCATTGCCCTTCTCTGGACATGCTCCAGCACCTCAGGGTATTTCTTGCAGTGAAGAGCCCAAAGCTGGACACAGGACTCAGGGTGTGGCCTCACCAGTGCCAAGTACATTGGGACAATCACTGCCCCGGTCCTGCTGGACACAAGCCTGGTCCCACTGGTACAAGCCAGGATGCCACTGACCTTCTTGGCCACTTGGGCACACGCTGGGTCACGTTTAGCTGGCTGTCAACCAGCACACCAGCACACCCAGGACCTTCTCTGCTGGACAGATTTCCAGCCACTCTTCCCCCAGCCTGTAGCACTTCCTGGGGTTATTGTTACCCAAGTATAGGACCTGTCGCTTCACTTTATTTAACTTCATACAATTTGTCTTGGCCCATGCATCCAGGCTGTCCCAGCTGAGCTGGATCCCAGGATCTGAGGTTTACTTTTGTGCTGTAGCACAGACAGATCCTGGTCTGAAACTAAGTGTGAGGAATAACAGAGAATTACCAGTAAAAAGCCTGGTCCTGTATTTCTGGGCTGTCTGTGGAAGTAGAAGAATCCAAGGGAAAGAAAAATGGGTGGGATATGGTCATAATGTCTTGTTTCAGTAATTCTGGGAGGAAGGACAGGGTCCTACCACCTCAGGTAGGAATGCACACAGGAGTTTAATTTGATCTTGAGGAGAAGAACCCTGTGTTCCTGGTTAGCAACTGCAATGCTTTAGGATGCATTTGAAGCTGCAGCTGAGGAAACTCACCTACGCCTGACTGAAGAAATGTACTTCCTGGGAGCACAGAGCTTCCTTCCAGGGCATGAAGCCCTGGCAGCCTCAGTAACTAATCTGGTCTCCTGTCTCTGGATTTCTGGGGTCATGTGTCTTCTTGGCTAGTGTCAAGGTGTGCAGAATGAGAAAAGCAGAATCAGGAAGGTTACTTCTTCTATAACTGTCCATGCTGAGACTCCTGCCCTTTCAGCCATGTAATAGTTCATTTTTGACTGGAAGTCAGTTGAGGGATTTTTGAAAAGTGAAATAAACTTAATCAGATTTCTGCTACTTCCTTGTCTCATTTTAGTTTAGGGGGTGAAAAACAAGTGAAAACTTCAAGACTTTTTTTCATTTATTCCATTTATTCTTGTAGACATTTACAAAATAGAAAGAGTAATTTGAGAATAAGGCCATCTAGAAGAAAGAAGCATTAATTAATGTTTTATTATAAATAAGTTACCTTAAGGATTGTCATTTTCATAGCCATGCAAAGATAAATAGTGGCTTAGAATGACGTAATGGGCCACCATCTGCCTGATAGAAACAATCAGTAGCACAAAGAAAGCAGAAAACCTTACTAAGTTTCCACTTCATACTTCTGTCTCCACATTTATGTATTTCTTTCTCATCTGAGGCTGTCAAACTACTTCAGAGCTATTAAAGTTAAATAGCATAATCCATTTTCCAACAGCACAAGGACAAAATTGACTGATGATGTACCCCATTAATTTAGATGCCTAGGGCCTGATCCAAGTGTCCTTCCAGTCAAATGACACACAGCCACTGACTATTGGAAATTGGCTGACACCAGTAGCTGCAAGCAAAACCAAAACAGGAAATTCTGTTCTCTCTGTTCTGCATGCTCAGTGAGCCCTAGTATGGATCGCCCATTTAAGAGACATTTTAACATATTATGCAATTAGCCTTTATTTTTCATTCCATCCCAGAAAGTAATGTTTTATTCGCTCTTGATAAATAAGCAGACTCACATGTATAAGCGGTTTCCCAGAGAACTAAATCCCTTTTCCATTATTTTATCTACATTTTTCTCTGATGCTTCACAACAGTTCAAGTATAATAACTAGCCTCATACTCTTTCCAGACTTGTATTGATTCTTCAAACAACCAAGAAAATGAAACATGAAACCAGGATTTATGTGACCTGGATGGCATATGATAATTTTTTTAGATTAAAACAACCCAACTAAAACCCACAGTGTGCTTTATTGTTTCATATTCCCAGTCACACCACTGCTTTGTGGCCCATATTTCTCTGACACTCCAGACTGTCCCAAAGTAAACATAACATTATTCATTAAATCCTTTGCTCATTCTCTCATCTGTTCATAGGAACTGAGATCTTTCTGTGCTCACACAAAAAGACTAGGAGCATAAATAATGTCATTGTCAAATCATTCTTATTTCTCTTTGAGAATTCATGATAATTCTAGAAAACTTGAAGACAGTGATCCTCGGTAGTTGACATTGAGAAGGCAGCACTTGGAAGCTGCCATGAAGAGCAGGATGTTCTATCATCAGCAATTTCTTACTTCCCGAATCTGAACTTTGGGTGTCTGTCTCCATATTTAAAAGAAGTTTCTGTAATTTCCTTATATTAATATAGAATTTCATACTATTACAGTTTCACTTTAGAACAGACTGTTGATGACTAGAACTTGTACTCTGCAGGTATTAATGAGCCCTGAGGTCTCTTCTCCTTGGAAATTCATGAATAAGAAAGGAAAAAACAGCTTTCTTAAAAGAAATTATATTTATTAGTAAGGAGAAAACCATGTTGGCTTAGGTGCTTCGACAGCTCCTAGTACCATGAAATTAGAGCAATTTAAAGTCTGGTGTTTTCTGTGAAATAGTGAAAAACTGTCCTTTCCAATTTTGCAGATGGGTAAGGCAATGTAGCTACATTTTGTGTCTCTGAGGCATAAAAGAAGCCAACCGACTGCCTCAGGAAAATCTGTGACAGGACAGCTACTCAAATCCAGGTTTTCTAATGGTCTGACCAGTGGACTGTTCTTCCCATCCTGCAGTTGCAAAAGTTATTTTAAAACTGCAAATATATCTTTTGGCGCCTCAGAACAGCTTCCTCTCAGCAACTTCTACCAGCAGCTAGTATTCTGGTGCCTCTCTCCATTATCCTAATTTCTCCCTGTGGCTTTGTGGACACCTCCCTCCACTTCTTTCATTCTACCCTTTCTACTTGGAATCTAGCCCCGTGCTCACCAGCCTGCTTTTCAGTGTTGGGAAGAGGAAAGGACAGATCATTAGTGCTCAATGGTTTTCTCATTGGGTAATCCTAGCCAGATAAATTAGTCCATATTTAAAGCCCTAGGTCAGAGGGCTTTACTTTGTGGACAGTGGGAGGGTCTGAGTTTCTGTGCAGTGAAGACAAGCCCTTAGAGAATGCCTCAACACAGGCAGTGCTTTTGCTGGCAATTAGAGCCAATTTGGTGTAAAATTATAGGTCTCGTGTCTTTGAGCGACTATGCTGAAACAGTTATCTCTCCAACAATTTTGTGGTACAGACATACAATCACAACAAAGCCCTGTGAATCCATGAGAGATTTTCATGGGGATTCAGGGTTAGAAACATTTAGCCCCCGGCACTCTAATTAGGTATCGTGTATTTTGCTGACTGCCATATTTAAAGCTTCCAGTTATCCTTTGTATATGGTAGGACCAGTAGACCACGAGGGTCACAGTTCTTCTGTGATGTGTGACCCTGTCTAGATTCTGGTCATTTCATACCAGAGAGGATTGTCCTGCGCGCATGGGGCTGGTCATTTGGGTGTCACCACAGTGTCCCACTGTGCTGTGGGAGAAGGGCTGAGGTGACACTATGAAAAGGGGAGATCTTCTTTCTCTGGCCTCCTTTCCATCTTCTGTGGTGTGAGGCCTTGATCTCATTTAGGTCCTTCTGAAGCCCTTACTCATGATATATAATATTAAAAAATCACCTAGAAGACTCGGTGGCACAGCTTGATCAAAGAGGGGTTAAAAGAAGTTAGTAGCATGGCATTAAGCAAGCCTTAAAACTCTGTGCAAAAAATCTGGATAAACACCTAGGTCGATTAGACCTCACTAAGCTTTACCCTGCCAAAGCTGACTGGCTGCAGTTTTATGGCTGGTTAATTTAAAATCATATCACGTATGGATACACTATACTGCTTTTACAGGAGGGTAACCTTAGCCATAGTTTAACTCAAGTGTTATGTGTTGTGAATCTCTCCAGATAACTCAGTTTGACCACCAGTATGGAACAACTTTTCATTCAGAGACTTTTGTTTTACATTCTGTATTAAGTTTACTTAATACAGATTACCGGATACTCCAGAGAGAATCAGCTGCCATCACTGTTTAGTTTTGTCTCTGCAGAAACCAAATTAAATAACATATCTAAATCCTTAAAGCAAAGCGGTAGTGTCTGTTCTGGCTCCATTTTCACTTGCACAGCACTTTTTTTTTAGGAGAAGAAACCTCTTCATGCTTTCTCAGGAATTCACTAAAGATTAGTTTAGATTCACTAACAAGGGAGCCTGGTGGAAACTCCATAATGTTCCAATTTTCCAGTTCTTCACCACAGATGTATTTTCTACCTATGGCAATTACATGCATCAGGATGGATCATAAAATGGTATTCTCTAAATTTAATTTACAGTCTGTTATATGTTTCCAAGTTAACTTTTGATTTTGATGGAAAAAGACATAGCCTTAAAACCATCACGCTCTCTTAAAAAAAAAAGCCAACTACTTTTTTTTAAAGCAAATTTATCTTCTAACTGTGAAATATGAATTGAATCTTTGTGGAGTCAGCAATGCCAGGATTTCAGTGGTGCACTGAACTAAATACATTATTTTTACACCTCATGAAAATGAGTTTAGTCAGGTCTCATCCTAGACTTGTGCATAATAACCAGAGACAGTTCATCGGAGATATTCAGATACAGTAGCTTCAGAAGAGGATTACTGTGCCTTCAAACTAAATCAGTTTTTATTGGATCACATATGTAAAGAAACCCAAGATTTCTTGGTTGATATGACATGGAAACTCTCTCAGAACACAATAACACTGTACTGGACCCCATCAACTCCTTGTCCAGGGGCACACTCTTCCCTGGGCCTCCTGAAAACTGCTTCCTGCAGTGTCTTTTTAAGATACACAGATACACAGATATGTAATATTAATAAATGATAGTCTGGGAACTTATTTACCTTAATTCTTACATGAGGCTTCTGGATATTTTCCTTTTTTAATTTTTATTTTTTATTAATCCATGGATGTAAGGATGGACCTCTGTCAAATTTGTCACTGTAGAGCATCCTGAAGAGTGGTAAAAAAATTATTGTTCATATGTAAAATCAATGTTTGGAATGCATGAATACACTTTAATTGATTTTCAAGTGGAAAACTGATGGGCTTTTACACATACCCTGGCAAAAAAGTGAGTTTAGAGATTTCAGCAGCAGCTGGAAAGAGCAGAAGCAAGTGCCCAGCCAGCTCTGGAGCCAAAAAGCAAATTTGCTGTGCAGCAGAATCTAAAAATCTTTGGTTTAGATACCCTAAGTGATCTCTGCCAAAACCAACCTAGGTAATGGCAGATTTTGCACCCCAGAATGCACTGTAATCTGCCTAATTTTGGAAAAAAAGTGGATTAGCATTTTGTTCAGCAGAGGGTAGAAATAAATGAATTCAGTGGGACCATAAGGTCTCTGGCCCTGGCGATACTTGCCTTCTGTCTTTATGGACAAAGTCACCTACCACATTCTTATTCTATTGCCAGTAAAATATTCTCAGTTAAATAACATTAACCAAGACAAAGGCAGTCTATGGCATCAGACATAAATTTATTTCTTAGATAGTCAGAAAAACCACAGGGTGCAATATGAAGGGGACCAAAAATCCCTTAAGATGTTGGCTGTTGCTGCTGTGAGGCAGAAAGCAGATTCTCTGGGTGCCTGCCTTTGATATAAAAGTGTTCTGCGCATTTTCCCAAACTGTTTGAAAAGATGAAAGAAATGGTAGCTATTTTACTTTCTAAAAAATATGGATATCTAATTAATGTTTTTTCAATGATGAACTAAATTTTAATTTTGGAAGGAAATAATATTTTTGAAAACATGATGTACCTATTTGTGTTAGATCTTCAGTGGGTTTATATCTGTGCCAGTCCATGGAGTTCAGCTGAGTGGCAGAGACTTTGCAAGAACCAGCTCTTCAATTTTAAACCAGCAGTAAAAACCTGCCTGCTCTCTAAATTTATAAATTATTGACACAGAATCAGTGAGACTGCAACAGCTAATTGGCCCCTGTGGTCAATTCTCAATGGTCCTGAGCAGTTCAGTGGTTTCAGATAAAGGTTTTTTGCTGAGTTGTAGGCTGAAATATTCCCAGAGTTTGAACAAGTTCATGTTCTTTCTTTGCTTTTTAAATAGCATATATCAAGGCCAAGTCTTGGGCAGGAACAATGAGGTTGAGATACGTCCTTGCTAAGGAAAAATGTGAGATTTAAAATTGGCCTCTAACATGGATTCTGTCTTGAAATACTGTATCTTAAAAAGCAGAGGTGGAATTTCAATTTCTTATAACATTTGTGGTTGTAGATCTAGGAACTGATCTGTGAAGTTAAGAGCACACATCTTTAGAATTTTCCAACTGTGTGTTTTGTGTCAGTTGTTCTATTATTTCTGTATCAAGTACTAATATTACATGGTTATGGTGCTTGAACAATTTACGATGATCTCTGCTTTAAATTCAGAAATAAAGTTTCTTTGCCATCAAAATTTTAAGTTTAGTCTGGGGGACATTTCAGAAAAAACAATTCAAATTGGTCAAATATTTCCTCACATAAAACAACTTAAAATAAAATTATGAACTAAGTCTTTCAGTTTTAAAATGGAGATGTTAAATTTTGCTTTCTCTTACCAGGGAAACCTACAGGTTATATAGAGGTGTGCTGTTTCCACAAAATGAGCTAGTCATCTCAATTCTGTGTTGTGTATGTGGAAAGAATTAAATACGTCTCAATGGGATTCACAAAGGTGATGCACTAAGGAGGTAGTGATTCTAAGTACAAAGAAAAGTGGAAAAGCTTGCACCCAGCACCCCGGAAAGGATCACAGTTTTATTACTGGGCTGGCTTCACCCTCTTGAGAGTGAAGTAGATGAGTTGTCTCTAAGAGTCACCTTTAGCATCTTAAGCTAAGCTCCTCACTTTTAAAGCTGAAGATTGTTAGAGACCATCTTCCACTAAAGACGCAGATTGCTGCAGAATGAAAGTATGATTTTTGTAGTGATAATAACTTTTAATAACTTTCAATAACTTTCCTAGAAGTGGCTCTATAGTTCTTCAAATTGAAAACATAAGTCTAAGATGACTGCAGTACTGTCATTCACAAAATTAAAAATCTGCTTCAAAGAATAATGAAGAAACATATATTCATGCACCAGGAAAATTTTACTCGATTCAGAAAGTCTATCCTTCTTATTAGAAGTTATGACCAGTTATAAATATTTCAGAAGCCAAATACTAGACATTCTCAGAAGACCCTTGTCAACCAATTCCATATTTACTATTTATAATCTTTCTTTGACATCAGTGGGACTATGCACACATGTAAGCAGATACACTAGTGAATGCATTGGCATGGAAGAGACTTAAAATAAATGAGGATTGTAATGGCTGCTTTGCAGAGAGGAGAAGCAAAATAATGAAAATAAGAATTAATATATGGCTTGATTATTATATAATAATAAAATTATTAAGTGAAAAGCTCTGTTTTATCCAATTTAACAGGATTTTGGCAGTGTAAATGTTATTTTCAAGGCTGCAATTTTGGTGATACGGACATTCTCAGTCATTTTCTATCATTATGCAATATGTTGTCCAGGCTTGGAATGTCAGGTAGTTTCTTCTGTGCTTCTCCAGTAACTTGGCAGAATCAGAGGCACCTCTCTGTTCCTGAAAGGTTGTTCTTCCATCTCACCCGTATTGTACCAACACTTCCACAGGAACGCCGGGTCTCAAGGCCCACAAGTAAGCAGGGAACTCTCAAGGAGAAACTGCATCTGGTGGTGATCATGCATTATTGATGTCATGATTTGCAGTGAGTCAAAACAAGTGTTCTTCCATATTCACATTATGGAAACTGGGTTTTCTTTTTATTTTGGAGCTAGAAGATGAGATATGAAGCCCATATAATGAAAATTTTTAATGTATTAATGTTTAATATATTAAACAAAGAACCAGCTCTTTTAAGCAATGAGCTATTAGCTTCTCGTATCCTGACCACATGCCAAATTGGGTTAAATACATTCTGCCAACCTAAATCCCTTTGGCAGTTTCAGGCGCTCTAGTTACTCTTGTTACTCTTTGCTTCTTCTTCTGAGGCCAGAGTCTACCACTGAATGTGCATGTTTCCACTGACTTGTGTCCAAGGGCAGATTTTGGCTGCTGGAAATGGTTGTGTACTGCAGCGCTACTGGCCCTGAACTGATTCCTTCCATCCAAGGGGTAGCTGCATTCCACTGAAATGATCATCCTTTTATTCATACAGGGTGTTTGGAAAAGGAATAAGGAAGAGGAATAGAGAGCAAAGAATAATAGAGGTTTGAATTATGAAGCCTGCAGAGGACATTTGACTGTAATAGGGTCCTACTGACCTTTCTAAAATTGAGAGGCTGTGGTGCTTTTACAAACTGCTGACATTTGCAGTCTTCAGAATTTGGACAGTCATAACCCACAATTATGGGCGTACAAAGGACCTCCTTATGAAGACAAATTCTTGATGAGACACAGATGTTTGTCAGGACCATACTCATGTTAAAAAAAAAATCCAAGCAACTGAATTTGTATTCTTCAAGGCATCTTTAGCGTTTTAGGTGTTGTGTTTTCCCCTGCAAGCTCTGTCCCAGTTCAGCTGC
>WEIT01030190.1:0-51541 GCA_013389985.1 Dryoscopus gambensis
TCCTTAACTAAGAGACAACAAGCCACTCCTACTTGAGCAGTCACATAATTACGTATACTAGATTTCCACACACGTCCAGAAAAAGAAGTGAAATTTTTGCCAAAATACTGGGCTACGAATTTTTTTTCCAATTAAAAAACCCCATACAAACCAACAAAGTAGCCAACCAAAGAGCCAAACCCCTACTCCCAACAAACAAACAAACAAAAACATACCAAAAAAGCCCTCCCCTTTCCTGTCATGGTCACATTTCTGCATGAAAACCTTAAACCCACAAATTTCCTTTCCTGGAAAAGAAAAACCTATTTTATTTCATTGTGCTCCTATATTGTTTTAGTTCCCACAGCCATTCTGTGTTCTCCTGCATTATGGCTCAGTCTCTGTGTTCATTTTTTTTTTCCTAAGTCTCTGCCTTCTTCAATAGATGCTAAAAGTGGACTCATTTATCATTCTAATAAGTGAATCAGTTAATCTGAACACTGACTTTCAGAATAGTAATTAGAGAATACTTATTTATAGGCATCAAGTAGGATTTTTAGAAACTATATGGGCCATGTCCAGGTGACTTAAGGAACTAAGGGTATCTTTTAAGGAACTAAAGGTTGAGTGAGAGCTTGCAGCATTTTTCAGCTCCTGAATCTGGGAGTGTTGACCCCATTCATCTGCATCATAACTCAGCATCAGGATGAGATCCATATATGTGCTTTCCTCCAACCCCATCATCTTGGTTTCCATGGGACAGAAACTCAAGGGCTTGGTCCAGAAAGTGGTCATGGAGGGCTCAAATAGGTCCCTGATGGGTACTAACTGAGAGCAGGGCTGAAGGTGCTAAGGACTTCTGTTCTTCCATGGAAAGGCAAAGACTTCAGATAGATGAAACATCTAAGCCTGGTGGCGGTGTAGACCAATGACCTGGGCTGTGGCTGTCTAACACCAGGATCTCATAAGAGACAAAAGAGCACTACATGTGCATTTAAAGTTTCCCAAGCATCCAAGGATTTGTTTCTGCACAGATGCAGAAGTGCCTAAGCTTCACAGGAGTGAATAACTTGTGCTGTCATTCTTGCCAAAGCCCCGCTTTCATTAACTATGACATCTACTGCATAAATCTTTGTTGTATATTGCGGATGAAATAGGTGTTGTCTATCGTGCATCAAACACCTTCTGGCAGGATTTTTCTCCTGTGTGATCTCTCATTCTTTGGTCACATAGCATTTAAGTCTCTACACCACAATTCACACTGCTTTACAGCAAGGCTTACTCTGTGAAAGCATGTGGGCGGGAAGATTAAAATGAGGACACACAACCGTGTGGGGGGGATGCAGGGCAAATAGAAATTAAAGTCTTGATTCCAAGATTCCCTCTGTGTTGTAATAAAAGATGGCATTCCATTGGATTAGTGTGATTGCAGCAATTGAAAATGATCTCTGCAGGCAGGAGAAAACTTTTTTTGAGAGAATAGTTTGATTGCAAGGGTGAGGACCTCTACTCTCTTCTATCATAGTACAGACAGGAGCTCTTGCTCTGGCATCAAGCAAAAGTCCAAACTATTAAGGAAATGCTGAAGCTTAGAAACAATTTCTGTTCTATTTGTTGTTTTGTTGGGTTTTTTTTCCCTAGCCAAGTGTTTTTAATAGGTTATGATTAAGTAAGTATATGATTCTTACTTGGATCTGTCCAAAGTCTTTTAGAAATTTGGTTCTCATTCCGATGTCCACAGGAGTAGAAACTGTTCCTTAAGTGTTTTAATATTTTTATTCTAAAGAGTTTAATGGTGGCATGACTATAAGAGAAAGAATTAAAAGAGAATCACATTTGCCCATGTTCAAAACCAAAAATTTCTGATTAAATTATTGTTGACTTAGGAAAGTCTTTTTTACTTCCCTGTAAAATTATAGTAAATTTAATGAAGAAATGGATTTTGAATTCTGAAATATTAAAGTAGCTCTTTCTGGAATATAAATCATAAGGGACACTTTCTAAGTACTCTATGATGACCTGGAACCGTCCTCTTTTAATCTTACTGAACATTTGGGAATGTTCAGGAATGCTTTGGGTTTTATTTTTAGGGGGAGAAGAGAGCTATTTCTTGCCTGTTCTTAAAAGGGACAGGTAAAAAACAGTAGCCCTACTTGTTTATTTTTGGATCTGTAAAGGCAAGTGCACAGTTTCTATAGATACCACTGGGTAATCCAGCAAAAATGTAGGCTGCTCTGTATGGAGAGCTCAAACACAAGACATGCCAACCTGCTCAGGGGGGCTGCAAATGTTCCTTTTATGCTACCTTTATGATTCATGAATTGAGAAGTACATTAGTTACTATGAAATTTTCAGATGTTTATTTCAAATATCCTCTCCAAATTAATTTAAATCTGCAAATTTCAGCATCCTTTGCTTCAAAAATGAACAGAGGATTCAAAGCAATTTTATAACTGCATGTTTGAAAGAGATCGTAGGAAGGAGACTTTTGTATTGATTAAAATGAGTTGTCTTCTCTTTCTTCTCCTTAATGTCACAATGTGGCCTTTGAAATCTAAGTTGATGACTTAGGAGAAGTGGGTGATGTCTGGGAAACAAAGTGGACAACTTTAAAATTTAACTGCCCCTGGCTCAAAATATTTCTCTGTTTATTGCAGAAGAGGTCCATGCTTCATCCTAATATGCAAAAGAAAAATGTTCGTATAACAATGACGAAGAAGAATGCAGGGAACACTTCTGAGCTGCTACTCAAGCATATTTTTATTGAGGTACAAGTTTTCTGCAAACATTGAATTTGTTTTTCTGGGCAAGATGAAGTCCAGAGATAGTTACACGCAGGGTTGAGACTTACAGAATGACATTCCTAGAATGCCATGCTTGTTTTGTCATTTTCTCATTCAGTTTTCTCTACATTCATAGGGAAAATATACCTCCCAGCTTTAAAGAGTCTATTAGATCTGATAATTGGGTCAAATTCCTGCTATCATTAACAACAATAACACAGGAAAGAAAATATTGGCAAGTACCAATTTCTAAGTTTTGCAATCAGGTTTTACTTTATAGAGGACAAATGAATGCAAATACCGTCAAGTCCTCCATTAATTCACTGGTCTTAGAAATGTAGCAGTTAAATTTTTTTTCTGTCAATATAGCCAGCATTAACTGCAGTTGAAGGACACCCAATAAACAGACAATGGTACATTGGAACTTACAAGCATGTCATTTTACTAGTAAGTATTTTAATATGTAAGCTCAGTTTAAGAGCTGGGACTTCCTTTAAAAAAAAGGAGAATAGAATCAATCATATTTTAAAAAAAATTGCTGGTATTTTTAGATCTACCATCTTAGGTACCCAGTTAAATTGTCAGACATTCATTTGGTATACCAAGAAAAAGACTGCAGATATATTTTTCCAGTTACACCAAGCTAGAAATACTCGCTCTTTGACATAATAAGACTGTGAGGCTGACAATGATTGCTGCAAGTTTAATTAGCTAATTGATCTTCACTGCCTTTGTCTTCTGTCTTCCTCAGTGCTTTTGCACCTTTCATGTGCAAATTTATCTTTGGCATAAATACACTGGCCTTCAGCCAGATTATCTCATAGTTTTCTATTGGATCTTTCAATTTTAAGCAGCCTATAAGCAATAAGAAATTGTATGGGATACTCTAAGAATAAATCAAATGTGGTACTCAAAAAAGTTGATGATGCAATAGTGTTTTCTTTTCTCCGTTACAGGTTAGAAAATGGAAGTGCAGGTGGTGCTCTGATCAATTCCTTCAGCAGCAGGAATGAACGACAAAAGGAAAAGGAAAACCCACATTATCAATAAGTGGGTTAAGGACTGGTGCCACCAGCAGAATTTTGGGTTTTTTCATTGTGGGGCAACTTTTTGGCACCAAGCCTGCTGGAGTCAGATGGGCTTCATCTATCTAGCAAGGGCAAAAAGATTCTAGCCCATGAGTTGGCAGGGCTGATTGAGAGGGTTTTAAACCAGGTTCAGAGTGTGGAGGGGATGAAATCAGGCTCTCCAGAGATGAGCCTGGGGGTGGTAAGCCAGAGTCAGGGTTGGTCTCTTCTCCCAGGTGACTAGCAATAGGACAAGAAGACACGGTCTTAAGCTGTGCCAGGGGAGGTTTACATTGGACCTTAGGAAGAAGTTCTTCACAGAAAGAGTGATTGGGCACCTCCAGTTGTTAAGAAACAACTGGATGTGGCACTTGATGCCCTGGACTTTTTGACAAGGTGGTGTTAGGACACAGGTTGGACTTGATGATCTCAAAGTTCTTTTTGAACTTAGCTGATTCTGTGATCCTCAGACTCAATCATATTGTCCTTCAGAAAATTCCTAAACTACCCATATTTTCCAAGGATGAAGGACACCTACATGCTATTCAGAACTTACCCACCAAGAAAAACAATGTTTTCTACCTTATGAACCCCCAAATGTATGACTATTATTATGATATACAGACCACTATCTTTAAATTTCACCCTGAGATGAGCGACCTAGGGATTCAAAATAATTGCAGATGAGGACAGTGGCAAGAAATTGTTCTGTAGCAGAGAAACAATCCTGGGAGTACCTCCTAAACTGTTAGCAGCAGCAGGAGGTGTCCTGGTGGCCAAGCAATCTTTCCTTCTCAAGTTTCTGCACAGTTAGAGCAAAATGACAGATCAGCAGCCTGTTCCCTTGGCTAATTGCTACAGAGCACCTTAGCAGTGATTTACGGTGGCATATTTAAATGCATACAATAATTTGTACAGATGAAATACTTGGCTACCACAGAGATATTTTTATTGTGGATCAGGATAATAACCCTGACTCACCCATATCAGTGACATTTCCAAGCTTGTGTATTGTTCAGGAGTTAACATCCCATTCAGTATTTGACAACCAGGGTGTCAAAGCTGACAGTTACCATCTCTTCTATGTGGCGCCTAAGGCTAGGATTTGTCTCTGGTTTCATTTATTAGTTATGTAACCTAGATACTATTTTTGAGCTATTAAAAAAAAAAAAATAACTAAGCCAATGTAGAGAAAAAGAAATCCCCATCTGGGAATTACCCACCAGGTAACTACATACAGTGGACTGATCTACATATTCATGTATTAATTTTCATTTAAAATGTTTGTGCCAGTGAAAACAGAGCCAATGAAACCTTATGGGGTTACATAACAATGATAAATGTACTGCAACAGTTACAGGCAAGCACAGGGCCCCTGAGATTTATAGGTTCTTTTTCTCTTTTTTAAATGTGCTAACTAGAAAAGCTCAATTGTAGTGCAGCATCTGTATTTTGCAACAAAATTTTGCTTATTTTTATCTAATGTCTTTGTTTGGATGGCCTGAGCCATGTCGAAATCATAAGGTGAATCTGAACCTTATATACTACCAGTTACTACCTGATTCCCACTTTTTCTTACATTAGTAAAAGCAAGGAAAACAATGCAGTGCCATAAGCTGTGACAGTTTGAAATCCACACTCTCACTGTTATTTTGGTATCATCTGAGGCCAGTTTTGGGAAGAGCAGTGAGGACAACAGCAAGGGGGCACGGAGGAATGGAACTGAGCTAAATAACAACAGGTTGAATCAAGGCAAGTGTGGGTAAGAATGTCCCCTGCGCATGCTTCTGCCAGCTGCTCCCTGTGCTGCCAGCCCTGAGCTTGCTTTTGGTGGGGTGCATCCTTCAGTCCCTTCAAGGGCACCCCCTTTCCTGTCCAGACAGATTTGCTCATCAGTGCTGTGAGAGACATCATGGCATCATTTTGAAACTGCTGCACTGGCAGCCCATGGCTCTGTTCATGCTAAAGTGTAGCAGAGACATAGGCAGCAGTGTGAAGAAAGGGTAGGGGAGAAAAAGAAAGCAATAAAATAAATGAGATAAGGAAAAGGAAAAGCTTGTGAATGTTTGGTTTAAATAGGTGAATGGAGTCTTCATCCTGGTGCAGCTGCCAAGTGTCACTCTCCTGTGGGATCAGAGAGGGACTCTAGTCTGTCAGCAGGTGCTGCAGCTCATCCCTTCTCACAGGATGGGTCTGCAGCGCTTTGCTGTCACAGGCGCTGTCACAGGCACTGTCCCCACCCTGTGGATGTAAAAATTGTTATTGCAGTGGAAACTGAGAACAATTTCAGCTTTTGAAAGTTTTGTGCAAGTAAATGCAAGTTCAGTTAGGTTTTGCAATTTAAAATGAAAACTTGAGAGATGAGTTAAATTTAGTTTCGCAGCTGTTTATCAGTTCTCTGGCTGAAGATACTCTAGGGAATACGTAAGTCAGGTAAGATTCTTTCTTTTGTTGTAAAAGAAATATGATGTAAAAAGCAGAGCCAGCAGAGCAAATCACCTTGCCTTAAAACTTTCTGTCACAGCAAGATACAGCTGAAAACCAGAAACACTTCAGCTTTGTCAGCAGAAGAACCTATGCATTATCTCTTACTGAAACCAACATTCTTTTTACTCTACCTAATGATTAAACAAAGATGATAGCAGTAATAGAGTACTATCAGATGAAAATAGTCTGAAAATGTAGCTTCTGCAAAACTCTGTCTCAGTCCTCAATATAGACATACCTGTTTCAGTGATAAAATAACATTTCACCGTGATGAAAATGTGAGTCAGATTTTCAGGTTCAATTGCTTCATTATTTTGCTTTCTTTTCATTACTTCTGCCTATAGATCACATCTTAGATTTTCATTCAGGCGTTTTTGTCTGTTCAGTGTAATTCTGCTGCCTTCAAATTGACAAATGGGTTTTCTGCATATTTTCGTGCAGTAAGTTAACTATCCTGCTGCAGGCCTTAATGAAATCATCGGTTTTAATTTGTTTTGTTTTTCTTTATTTTGTCATGTTGAAGAGAAGTCTGATTTCATAGAATCATTTAGGCTATACAGTACTTCCAAGATCATCAAGTCCAGGCTTTGACCCATAACGACCTTGTCAACAACCACAGCACTAAGTGCCACACCCAGTCTTTTGTTGAACACTTGCAAGGATGGTGACTCCACCACCTCCCTGGGAAGCCCATTCCAACGCTTGACTATCGCCATGTGGGTGTTCGGTGGGGAGCTGCTGCGTTATTCCTGAAGCGTTCCTCACGAGGAACCTCTGGCAGTGCTTCTTGGCACACTCGCAAGCCCGCTCTCTCATCCGTGTGGTGGAAACATGCAGCACACACTCACACTAAGCTGGTTAGCTCAGGCGTCACTAGAGGCAAAGGGTCCGGAGGCAACTCTTCGTATAGAATTCTGAGGGGTTTTATTGCTAAACCACAGGGAAGGAGTCCAGGGATGAGAAGACCGGCTTCACGGCCGTGACACACTTGTAAAGGGGTACAGAAGGGAGGCAGGGTAATACAATAACAACCAGCAGGGAGAAGGAGGGGGCGGAGTGGGGGCTGGATTACAACCCTTTAAGGGATACAAGGGGCGTATGGCAGCTGGCCAACCAAATACACCAAATCTACATAGAATCACAAAGCCTGATGGGAGAAGCTTTTCTCGCCCTGAGGTAAGGGGTGATCTTAGACTTTGGAGTTGGCCCACCAGCAGGTTTCTCTTGTACCTGGACTCTTTGGTGCCACAGCTATCGCATCTGCTGGTTCAGCTGCTACAATGCTTGACAACCTTTTCAAAGAAATTCTCCACAATGTCCAACCTGAACCTCCCTTGGCACAGTTTGAGGCTGTGTCCTCTCATCTTGTTACTAGTTACCTGGGAGACCAATCCCCAGCAGGGTCCTACCTCCTTTCAGGCAGTTGTAGAGAGTGATAAGGTCTCCCCTGAGTCTCCTCTTCTCTAGGCTGAACAACTCCAACTCCCTCAGCTGCTCCTTATAAGGCTTACTCTCTAGATCCTTCCCCAGCTCTGTTGCCATTCTCTGGACACGCTCCAGCCCTTCAATGTCTTTCTCATAATGAGGGGCCCAAAGCTGAACACAGGATTTGGGGTGTGGCTTCACCAGGGCTGAGTACAGGGGGACAATCACTGCCTGGGTTCTGCTGGCCTCACTATTGCTGACACAGGCCAGGATGCCATTGGCCGTCTTGGCCACCTGGGCACACACTGTCTCAAGTTCAGCCACTGTCACCAGCACCCCCAGGTCCTTTCCTGATGAGCCACTTTCCAAAGATTCTGCCTTCAGCCTGTAGCGTTGTTGTTGTGACCCAAGTGCAAATCCTGGCACCTGGCCTTCATGAACCTCATACCACTGGCCTTGGCCCACTGACCCAGCCTGAATGCTAAATCTTACCTGGGATTCTAAAGCTTACATTGTAGTATCAGAGTGATTGGTTTACTTTTATACAGGTAGAGATAGATAGAGATGATATAGATGTAGTTCTAGATCATAGATACATAGATTTATTTAGTCCACAAAAACTTCTAAACTGGCATTGCATGAAAAATATTCATGTCTTCAATAAATTTAATTATGAGCACAATTTTTTGGAGCATCTTTTCCCAAATATTGGGCTGCTGTGAAATATCACTAGAGAACATCCTACAGAAAACACTTTTTTCCATGGGAAGACTTTGCTCTTTTCTACTGCTGCCCAACACACAGGTTGAGACTCACTGGTATATTCTTCTGTTCACTTATCGACCTGTCTTCGCTGCACTGTGAAGGGCAAGCCAAATAAAAATTGTCACAATCGGGTCTCTGTAGAATTTTAACTATTATGTGATTGAGTCTATTATCTAATATTTCAATATGTCTCATTTTCCTTAAAGCTATGACATTGATATACACTCACTCTTTTGAAAACATGAAGAGACTTTGAAACAGAAGGGATCAGTTTAAGTTGAATAACAGGGGATTTTTTGTATACAACATAAGAATGAAGTTAGCCTGAACTTATATTCTCTACTTGAAGGGAATTAATATTATTTAATTCAGCTCTCTGAAATAGCATTTTTGGTTATTTTGATTCATTAACAACTCTGCCTGAAATACACGCTGGTGACTGGCCACATGTTGTGACAAATACTTGGCAGCCCATCTGTGCCATGACCTGAAGCTCAGTCTGACAATTTTAATGGTACGTTGATTCTAGTTAATTTAAATTGTTTTTCATGCCATTGCCTAAAAGTCTAAACACTGCATACCATATGTAGACAAAAGGAAAAAAAAACCCAAACCAAAACCAATAAAGCCCTCAAAGCTGAGCACATCTACTTGAAATAACAGTCTGTGAAAGTGGTAGTCTAAGGAAAGTGAGTTCTTATCAGGGTCTTATGGCTCTAAGCCATACTGTAATGGCATTGACTGCCTAGAGCTAGAAATCTTTTGGCAATTCCCCGTCTCTCTAGAACTGTCAGCCTGATATGTGTGACAAGGTAATTTGCATAATTTTGCTCTGTTGTTGCGTACCACTTGTTTATTTTTAAAGAAATAAGAGAGGGCTCATATTCCATAAGCTAGTTTTTTTCCCTGGGAAGGAAAGCAGGCAACTCAGCAAGCAGCCCCCATATATGATGACTGTAGGAGTGCACTTACAACCTTCATCCCTGCATTACTGAGGCTTCAAACCCCTATCGTTCTTACAGCCTGGTTTTGAGGGCTGGCTCAAAATGCATATGTTGTCTACAAGAAAACTTTTCTATTTGTGCAAAAGTTTGAAAGAAAAACAATGCCCATGAAAACACATGAAATGTGAGTTTTGGGATGACAGCCTGCTCCCTCGTTTTGCTTGTCATTTCCAAAAGCATTTCCGTTGGTGTGCTGTGATCACCTCTCCAGTGAGAAGAGAAGAGAGCAGCTAAATCACAGCAACCATACAATGCTCTCAGGAGAAGCAAAGCAGCAGGGAAGGTCATTCATAGCAAGGGGTGTAAATGAGGGCAGAAAGAAAACAGTTATTATGGTGATGCACTAGAGAAATCAAACCTAGTGGAAATACTTGGTATTTGTGCTGACACTTCTTCGTTTTCCTTTAGCTTCAAGAGAAAAAATCTCACAAAGAAATAATAGCAACCTTGACAGAACAGAAGGGCAAAAATTCTTTAGCTGGAATCAATTTTACATCCAATAATTTAAACAGGGATTTTGAACAGCCCTTGTTTATATCTTGCAGGTACCACAGAACTAACATATAATCAGTGAAATGGTTTATCTATAGTTTTCAGGTATTATAGGTGCCTTGAAGTGTTCAGTATAGTTCCACTTAGATAGCAGAAACCCTTTACAAAATAATTCTGTTCTGCCACATAACTCCAGCAGTGGAGAATACAAGGGACTCCTTCCAAAATTTCATAGGAATGGTTTCTACCCTGGGCTCATCTCAGAGTCTATTCATCTGTGAATAATTTACGCTTTGTTTACATTACTGAACTAGAAAATGTTTATAACACACCTTATCACTGAGAGATGTATGTATGGCATAGTGAATTGGAAGACATGACAACATTAAACATGCATGCAAGTATTTTTTAGATATGCATGAACAGCTATAGAGCAAGTTTAATTTAGAACCTATAGTGCTTTCTTTTACCAGATCCCAGACAAGTGCCTGGAATGAAGTTGTCAGGAAGTAAAAAGAGAGTTTTTTCAAAGAAATGTAGGTATAAACAACAATTGCCAGGTAAAGGGATTCTTTTGATGGTCAGAATGTCTTTGAAAATTCCTCACGCTGGATTTACTGTGGTGTATTTCTGTGTGCTTTTATTCAAAAAAGAAGTATAGGAAATTAGATTTTGGCTGCATTGATAGTGTTAATGGCAGTACTCATTTCCTCCTTTTTTGTTACATTCTAGAGTACACAAATCCACACAGTGTAGAAGAAATTCAGCACTCATATATTTATCAGTGCTAGAAAACTTTCCATGACCATAGTACAGCATTAAAAAAAAAAAAAAAAATCAGAATTTGCCAGCACGTCTGCGCTTTGTATGGACTGTCTTGTCTAAATATAGCCAGTTCTCTGATGCCACAACTTGAAGCTGTAAATAAGTGCTGAAACTTAATAGCACAAGAAAGACTAGATTTAGGCTTTTGGTACAAATAATGAGCTAAATGCCCTTCTCATCTTCCTTAAAATACTCCATGAAAAACTGGTCTGTCACAGCAACCTATGTAGGCTTTGCCCTCAATAAAGCCCTGGTGCCTGCAAGTCCCCATTCACAGCACCTAATTGACTTCACTTGCACCACCACATCATGAAAGTGACAACCAAAACCTGCTCAGAGTCTTAAATGACACATGCAGAGGTGAATGTTGCCAGTCAAATGATGGGTGGCCATGGTGAAGCTGGTTCTCATGAAAGAGAGCAGAGGAGGGGCTGAGTACAGGAAATTTTGGTGCTGTGCAGGAGTACTGTGACATGGCATACTTTCTTGCAGATGCTTCAAAAGCCTTGAAAGAAGTCTCATCAGGGTCACACAGAAGACACAGTCTTTTAAAAGTATTGGTATATTGAGGTTGGAGAATCTGGTTCTTTACAATATAAAGCCTTTGCAAGTTCTGACTTTCATATCTCTCATCTTTCTGTAGTTGTGTGTGGATTTGCAGAACTCTAAAAATAACAATAGAATATGGCAGTGCAAATATTTGCCTTAATTTTGCATCCAGCATGAAATAAGGACAGTATAACATACTCAGATCTTAAGTGTCTTGTTTCTTTAATGAGTTTTTGCTAGCTCTGGTGCATTTAAAAAACCCAAAACAAAACCCAAACCAAAAAGTTAAATGTATATATAATTACAGAAATATAAAGATAGAGTAAATATGTTATAAACAATTTTAGTTTAAATGCAGTTTAAATGTAAGGTAGCACATGAAAGACACTGAGCACTGCTTCAATCTCAGTAGTTATAATTTTTCAATTATTTTACCGTATTATTCTGCATTAACTTATTTTCTAATTTAAAACAGATATTTTTTTGCTGTCCTTGGGATTAGCAAATATGGAGTTGTCAAAGTTTGTACAACTGACTGTTGTTGGAGTCCTAGACAGATATTCTGAATAAAAAGCAAATCAGAAGGAGGATTGAGCCTCAGCTTCCTCAAGAACCAAGAGAGTAAATAATTTTTTCCAGTTTTATGGGTGTATTAGTACTTAAATATATGCATGAGTGCTCCATCATCATTGTCACTTAAGTGCCCAGAGTAGCCAGGACATTTTTTTATAATAAAAAATAATACTTTTCATGTTTAAAAACGTAAGTAACACTACTTAATTTTCACTATCTCCTTTGTTATTATGGCAATGCAATTATGTATATCTGTTTGGTAACTCCCATGAAATTGAAAATCTGATTTTTTTACCAATCAATTCTGTAAAATCCAACGGTATCTTCCCTTTTTTCAATAATTCAGTAACTGACCCGGCAGATGGTACCTTGTTCTGCCCTTATCTGAACTGTTCTCAGCATGGATTTTATCATCTATCAGGTAAAAGCTAAACTGCTATCTATCTGCAGGCCGTGTAGTCAGAACAGGCTATAAAAACATAATAAAGATACATTTAAAAGAGCAAAAACTTTTTCAAAGACTAATCAAATAAAAGTGTGTCTCCTATTCATAACTTAGTTTTAGATTATGATGCCTGATCTTAGAAAGAACTCTTGTTCTTCAGATGTTCCCTTGCTTGCCTCTGCCTCCCTTGAGCATTAAGAAGATGTTACCTAAGCTCTTTCAGCTCTCTCACACAACTGATCTCTTACCTTTTCCCTCCTGAAGCAAAGATGTGCACTGCACGTCTTCTGGCATCCCTTCAGCTCCTGCATGCCTGCTGGAATTGCCTGAAGATCTAGGCAGTTGGGTTGGGATTAAATGCCTATTCTGGTTTTCCTGGATGGCAGTTGTCCTCATGAAAATTCTTGCAGCACTTTCTTTTTGTTTTGGAAATAGGTAGTTATTAATTTAAAATAATTGTGTGAATTAGGCAGCTTGTCATAGTTAGTGGAGCTGAGAATTTAGGGTCAAATTATCCATGGAAATAGCTCTCACTAGACCTACATTAGGAGGGAATATGTCTTTTGGTTTTCAGGTAATGTGATATTTTTGTGAACTTTATAATTAAAGAGTGTGCAAGCTTGTTACTAAATCACTAGATTGACTAGGTTGCTGTACAAATACTAATGACTCCATCTCTCTTATTTCTTGTAGAACAGCACTAATGTAGCTTTTTTTCTTGCCGTAAAACAAAGGTTCCCTGCAACAGTCTTATGGTTATAGACTGCAACTTAATAAATTGGAGTGTGGCTGGAGATAATATGTACCCTTTAACATAACATCCATCAGACATCTGGCACAAATTGTATTCTCTGTACTTGTTGTTTTGGGGATGTTTTACAGGAAAACATTAGACAAACTATTGAAATGATGGTCATGGATTTATGAGAAATTCAGCATGGCAGGATGTGAAGACTTGTCTGAAATCTTAACGCTGACTTCTCTGCTGGCAGTTCTCTCCTCTTTTCTCCCACAAGAACTTGATCTTTCATTTTCAGGAAACGTGGTATTTTTTTAAATCTGTAATTAATCAGGCAACACAATGTAATTGATATACTAATTACAGTTACTTATTCAGGTACTAATATTTCTGCTACAGTATAAGTTGCTTAAGTACCTTTGTGACAGTGGATTTTGAATCCATATTAATCCAATTATCCAGAATATGCCCCAAAATAATTTGGTATCTACAGTCTCTGAAACCAAAGAAAATTACTATTGAAGTTAGTAAGACCTATGAGGGGAAACGAGTAATGTAGACACAATTGGAAATTACAGCTTAATTGTATCTGGATTTGTGGGGGTTTTTTCAGGTTTTTAGAATGAGTGCTTTGGTGTTTTGTTTTTTTTTTTTTTATCCTTCCTTTCCATTGCCTGAGATTTGCATGTTTGTTTTAGATGTTCTAGGATAATGCACCATGTTGAAATGCATGGCAGAAAACCAACTTGAGCTTGATGGTATCATATCCTTTATGATAGTTTCTGTGAAGATGATTGCTGACATATTCCTGTTATTTATGCTGTGTCATTTTTCTGTAGTCTACAGGATGTTCCTTGTGCTATGGTGCTTGGAACTGATGCAAGGTTTGGAAATGTTGAACCTGGAAGAAGGAAGGAGACTTGGAATGTGCCATTAAATTTTCAGTTTAGACACAAAGTTAAAGATATTTCCTGAATATATTAATTGAATGTGGAAACCTATGGCAATCATGAAACCCCTTTTCCTTCTAAATCCATCCTTTGGTAGAAAGGAATACTATTACACTGTGTACAAATGACCCCTTCTGGAATATGCTTGGCATGGCACTGCCACACGTGTTGTAGCTCTGCCAAACCCGCTACACTTACACAGTTCCCCTCTGCGCTGTTATGTATAAAAATAGGTGATAAAGAACCCTTAAGTATGCTCACAACTAAAATAAAATCAAACTGTGTCACTAAAAGAAGTTGTCTGGTGCATCAGTCCAAGGTGGCTTTTTTTTACCACCAATGTACTTCTGTGGTACTCATTTCTGGACTTACCACACAGCATCTGCTTTGTGCTATAGCTGTCTTATGATTATGGAGTTCTAGGTCGCATGCTGACTGTGCAAAACATGAAATCAAAGGAGTTAAATAATCAGATTGAGACTCTCTCAGTCCAATGCATTTCTAGTTTAAACATAACATTTTTGCTTATTGAGTCTGTTGATTGGATTTTACTTGTCATAATGGAATGGAGCAATCTAGGAGTTTCACAAACTCTCAGTTCAACCTGCCCTTGCTTTTACAAAGGTAGGAATGAAGTCTTTCTTTTGCCCTATCTGTTTGAAGCTTTAAGACTGGGGTTGATTTCAACACTGAGAAGGAACGAAACCTTAGGTGGACACTAAGAAGAAAAAAGTTTTGGTCAACACAGTGTACATACTAATGAATGAATTATATAGTTCCACCATAATAAACCATTCTCTCCATGGCGAGTGTTCTTAGTGATAATAAATAGTATGATAATTTGAAATTATAATCTATCATGCTTTCTCCCACTGGATATCAAATTACTCTTCTGAATAACTGCTGAAATACCCCATCTCCTTGCTGGTTAAGTAAAGGATATGTTTTTCTTTTGCCTATTTCTCAGCTAGAGAAATAATTTCTTTTTCATTAGAAGTAACTGTAATTTCCAAAGACCCAGCATCTCTAAACAGTAAGGCTGAAAGACTGAGGACTTTCAGACCCAGAAAAGATTTCTTAGTGCATGGTTCATGTATTGATAAATGCTACTTAACATTTTTTTCCAGTTCTGAATACAGTACTTCTTTGTCAGTTCTCTATTACCATGAAATTTCATGCTTGTTTAACACGTGCTTTATTCCTTTTCTCTGCTAAGATATTGACCAGTAATACTGAGTGACAAGATACTTTTCATCTTTCCTTAAAGCAGGCTGCACTTCTGTTGAAAAGAAATCAGTGGTGACCTATAATTCTACTTGTCACCAACACAGAATATATAGAACAGAGACTGATTAGTCTTTTCATGTTTTTTATACTCAGTCAGGGCTCCTGGACTTTATGTTGCAGTGATGTCTTATGATTTTGAAACCTGTTTATTCCCAGCAGACTAAAACATCTTGTGGATAAGCTTGATTGATAATGTTGTTGTTTAGACTGTTGGACTGGTTTCATCCTAATTAATTTTCATTATTTTGCTGATGGTTTTCTCTCTTCTGGGTGTCATTGTATTAAAGCATGTGATGACTGTACAGTCCTTTTCAGTTTTGTGGTACAGTCTTGGAAGTTAACTTTATCAAACCCACGAAGGAATTTCTTTAAATATACAGTAAACAGTGGTTGTTTGGGTTATACAAACCATCTCTCTAAAAAACTATTGCATGATTGTTCTTACCAATTTTTTTAAATCAACTTACAGCTGAAAGGGTATGTTACAGATTTACTTAGGCAAAACTGAAATTGAGCTCAATTTTAGGTTTAAAATTTCTAGCAGTAAGAAGTCAATTAATCTAACCTGAAAGACATTCTACAGTGTCACTATTATTTGAATAAGTATAGAAACAATGAGCAAGCTGTCACAAAAAAAGCCAAACCAAACAAAAAACAAACAAAAAATTCAAATTTTGAGGGAAGTGGAGATTGTTGTGTTAAGCTTAGTTTGATAGCCACTGACTGAATGACTCAACATCTTTTCTAGGTAGATGACTAATCTGAAATCCTCTTTTACCCAGCAGTATCAGCACTCTTTTATTTGGCAAATGAGAGGTCAGATTCATAGATCCTTTTAAAACATTAGAAAGGGTAAAACTGATCTCACAGGGATGTCTGTTTGCAATTTTAATCTTAGAGAATGTCTCAGTTATTTTGATGTTCATTACTTTTGCTTTCTTCTGAACCTTGAAATTGTCATTTTTTCCATGATTGTAAAAATTAGATGTTTGATGCTGCTACAGATGATCTAATACAGCAACTGAGTGTCTTGTTATACTTCAAAACGCCTTGACAAATGTCACATATATAAAAGGAAATAAAATAAAAAGTAAGAAAAACAAAGGAACAAGTAACAGCTGGCCCTTGGTACAAATGTATTAATGATTTCCTAAAGATTTTGTAAGCAAGCTACTTTCTAAAAAGTATGGAAAGTCAAAAATTTGTGCAAATATTTAAACTCTTGACATAAGAGAATAAACATTATTTAATGTTGCAAGAGGCTGGAGAAAATTATTACTGGCTCAAAACTACTGAAGCCAGGTGAGGCAGGGCAGTTTCTGCTGAGGTGGAAGGGTGCTCTGCTCCACACCCCACCCCTGGAGCCTCTAGTCCAGCCCAGAGGGGCTGTCAGTCACTGGCACACCTGAAGCAATGCCCCACGTGCTGCCCCTGAAGTTCAAATGGAGCACCAGAGTGGCTGGATGACCAGAAGCCCCATCTAGAGCAGGTCGGGGGGAGGAACAGGGGGCCTCAGGAGTAGATAAACATCATTGCCCTGATAAACATCATCGCCATGACTGCACGTGTTCATGTCCCTATTGTCCTTTGTATTTCAGGGCAGCTGAATACATGCTGGATCCAAGGCGGTAGCTATATCTTTCCTTTCTCTCTCTTTTTTCTCTCTTTCTCTCCTTTTGTTTTCCTAATTTCCTCTTCCAGAAATTCAGGTAACTTGACGTGGATGGATACAGTTTGTTAAGTCAATGCACTGTGAAATACTTTATTTTGAATGAATGTTGCCTCAAATTTTGCCAAGTTCCTGATCTTCTAAAATTTGCCACTAAAATATGTTTTAACCTTCTGGGAATGTTTTTTTGTGTTCTCCTTTGCACCACCTCAGGGAAAAGTAGTACCTTAAGTTCATTGTAGCTAGACTTGCCAAGTGAGGACCAGGGCTTTACAAATGTTTTGGATAAATAGTAAAAATAATTTCACTGAAGGAGAAAACATACCTCTGTGACACTAGCAGGACTGGCTTGCAGACCCACCCACCTTAACAACAATTTTGGTTTGCATTGTCATCATTCTTGCTTTGTACTCAGGGATCATATCACACAACAGGGACTATTGAAATACAATATTTAGTCTAGAAATGCATTTGGGCTGTCTCTTGTGAACAGGCATATGCAGTCCAGTTTAGATGCTTTTGGGGTCTATTCTTTTCAGCTCCATTGAAGCACAGTGGAAAGCAAATATCCTCAGGGTCTCAGTGCCACCCCCGTTTCATAGTTTGATTCAGTGAGCATTTCTGATGAGGGACTGTCATTGGAGAACTGCTTATAGAGAACCTATTGCTGGCTGCTATTACTTTGCAGTTCTTTCCTCTCTTCTCACCCACAAGCTGGTGTGGTGACCAGTTGTGTTGGATGTGTTGGTTAAAGGGCAAATGACAACTCTCTGGCATCCATCTTTTATATTTCAACTCTCTAAGTATCATTTTGACTTTCAGGTTAATCTGATATTCAGCTATATTATATCACATGTGTGGTGGTGCTACGATATGTAATAAGAGCTGGGCAAACTTCTAATGAGATATAATGAGTTGGAGCAAGATAGTATCACTTTTGGAAGTGGGTAAAAAGGTTATAAGAACAGATTATAAATATACTGATTATGGTCCTAAATACTCTTTCAATCCTCAGCACTGTGCATCTGAGGGTGTGCCGGAGCTAGAGGTTTTTGAACCTCCTCAACAGATTTGTCTTCCACAAGTTTGTCTGGTTTCCAACTGAACCATGTAAAATTTTAATATTCACCACCTTCTGCAACAAGGAGATCCACAGTTTACTTGCCTGTTATATGAGGAAGCTCATCTTTTCTTTGAACTGCATGTATGTTAGCTTCTTTGGATGCTTTCTAACTCATATCTTCGAAGAGCCAACAATCAAATACTTTCTCTTTGCTCTTGCCATGTGATTCATCATTTTGTAGGTGTCATGTTATATGTTTCTTGTAGTCTGTCTCCCTATACATGAAACCTAGTCTGCTTATTCATTCCTTCCATGGAGATTGACCTACAGCCTTTGCCATTCCCAGTTGCAGTAAGTACTTTTTTGAGACAGGTTCACCGGGATTCTTTCTACACAGTATCCACACTTTGGATCCACATAACAGGAATCAGAAAGTTAAAAGTGAGAAAACGCATGGACTGAATAAAGACAGTTTAATAATTGAAAGAAAAAACCATAGTAATAAATTGTAATGGAAAGGAAAGCAAGAGAAATCAAACTGGAAGAAAGGCAAATGATGCTTTTAAAAACAACTGCTCACAACCAAATGACCAATGCCCAGCCAGTCCCCCAGCAGCAGCCACCATGGACAGAGCCTTCTCCCATCTGTATATGCTGAGCATGATGCCATAATCTTATGGGGTATTCCTTAGGTCAGTGACATCAGCTGTCCTGTCTGTATCCTCTCCCAACTCCATGTACACTCCCAGCCTCCTCTCTGCTGGGGTGGGATGAGAAGCAGGACAGACCTTGACTCTGAGTAAATGCTGCTTGGCAGTAATGAAAACATCCCTGTGTTACCAATACTTCTCAGCACAAATGTAGAACACAGCCCCATCCCAGGTACTGTGAAGAGAATTAACTCTATTTATACAAAACAAAACCATCAAAACAGGGTTGTGAAAAATAAGAACCACAATTTCAACTAGCTGGACAGAAATCAGGAAAATATTTTTAAAATCAGGCAATTTTAATCTACAAAGAATCAAGGAGCACTAAGATACCTTACAGGAGTAAATCTGAAGCATATCTCCAGAGACCTGAGCAAAATAAACTCATTCCTTCAATGGAGTACTATTATACCATTTGTACTGTACTTTCCTATCAGTATTAATACAGCCTATTGATAAAAACTTTGTGGCATCTTTGTATATGTCTGTGAAAGTCAATGCCACTGTGTTTGACTGACTCTTGCTTCAAAACAAGGCTCCTGCTCTGAAATCTGTTCTTCTGTTCTTTGAAATGCAATTGCATGAGCTTCACAGTGTCTTTTAAGTTACAATTTTGTAAAGAAACCATCTTAATGAACATACTAGAAAAGCTGATAGTCTACAACATGACTTAGAGAAAGCATTCATTTTCTTGTCTTGCAAATTATGTACTCTGGTTTCTGTACTAAAGACAAGCATTCATATGTTCCATTACCGAAATCTAGATGACTACTTACTACAGAAAAAACCAATTTTATCTTTTTGAATTGGTACCAAACTATTTTTTGCATTTGGAACCAACTCATCATGTCTCCTTAAAATTCCCCCATGCTTTACTATGTACCATAGTTTTTTTGGTTTTGTTTAGTTTTGATTCTATATATCCTGCTTATAATGATGTGAACATTAGTACTCTGGAATGGAGCTTTCTATTTGTACCATCACCTTCTGATAGTAATTCACTTTCTCTTAAAGGTCTCATTTCCATCTGCTAGTGCTCTCATCAGTGACAACTGTCTGACTCCTGGCTGTCACACTAAATAGTAAAATAAAGCACATAGTTACAATGATGGCAAAGCAATTAATGACAACTTTCAAATAAAAAGCCTGCAGAGTATAATGAGAAAATGGACACCACATTTTCAGCTAAGATTTCTGTCAAAAGAATGATGATGGCAGATGGGCTTATGGAACAAAATTTAGCAATCTTCTTGACAACAGCTGAGGACAGATCAGCTTGTCACATCCAGAAAGAGTCAGAGTCTATTTTAGATTATTGCGTGATGCAAATTTAAAACACATTGTATCAGATTTCTTCATGGCTTTGTGAAAAATGGAGAATTCTGACAGAAACAGAAGGGCTCGATCACTCTCATTATGCTGCAAGACTATGTTCAACAAAACAAGCATTCTCAAAAGGCTGAAAATTATGTTGTTCAACGTAAACATAAGTATGCTGCCCAAATGGATCATTTAAAGCCTTTTTGCATGGATTTAGTGGTATGAAATATGCTTTGTAATCCATCACACTGGTATGAAAGACTCCTTGAGTTACTGAATCATTAAACTGAAAGCAAATCTATGGAGAAAGGCGACCCTAGCAGTTGTTATAGAGTATATCCCATAATAGTTTTAATGACCATATTTTTCTTTGGTAAATTACTATACTTTGTCTTCCTGCTTAGATGCTTTCATCTTTTTTCTGGTGTTCAGTGTCAGTGATTTCTCAGGACCAGCTTATAGTGGAAGCACAGCTAGATTCAAATTCAGGAATATGTAATTATCAGCTCCCAACTCTGGTTGGTTTTTTTTCAGTTTTAACAATTTGACAGTTGGCAAGAGTTTAAAATAAAACTTTGCCTAGTTTTAGCATTTTGCACTTGCACACTGAAAGTGTAAATCAGTGTAAAACTGTAATAGGTGTAGATGAAAGGTATGTTATGCTTCAACTTTATGTAAAGCATTATAATTTCACTGAATTGTAATAATGTCATTTTATTAATAATCTCTTTTTCACAGAAAAAGTACTTTTATTCTAGAAATGTCCCAAGTATCTAGCTAATACAATTCTTGGTGCTTAATTAAATCTGTTATATCACAGATCAGCAGCCAAGAACTGCAAAACCTATCAAGGTAAACAAAGCAGTAAAGTACTTAGTATTTTCTCAAATCTAGAAATAAAACAGGCTATCTCAAAACATTCCTCCACAGTACGTACCATATCCACTTCTAATAAATATTTGGTCAAACTGGTGCTATATTTTGTTTGTATGGTATCTCCTGCAGTTTTTCTAGTAAGGAAATAATGCTAATTTAATATGTATTGTGTGAAAGAAAACATTTTTGAAGGAAAACAAGTTCACATGCTAGCTATGATGAGTAATATTGAACAGTTCCTTAGAGACCTATGTTTCAATTGCTTCTGGATCAATTTTCTGAGATCATTTTAAATAGCCAGAGTTCCTTCATGTTGAAAATAACACCTTGTTCTGAGCATGAATTCTGACGCAGGCTGCAGTTGCCTGCATTCCAGGCCACGCCTGGCTGTCGAGGTGTCCCGGAACGGACCCTTGTTACAGCCGTAATTGGAGGAGATCTGTTACAAAAGTAACAGAACCGGCGCTGGCTCTCTCGCAGGGAGCAGGCTGCTAACCGATGTGGAAATAGCGTCGTTATAAAGGCAAGGGACATAGAGGGGTCCTTCTGCAACTTCAGAACTTTAATGGAACCAGGCAGAAAAAGACACTGGCTAGGGATTCCAGTCCCTTTTGTCTGGGTGCCAGAAGGGGGGTGATAAAAGGATTACAGCCAGCGGAGTTCTGTAAATTGTGAAGTGACAGGGGGGAGCATCCAACGGGACAAAATCAAGGGAGAGTTCTATTTGAATGAACAAATGAAGAACCGAGCTTAACAGAACTTTCCAGGGATCGTACATATTCCATACGGGATATACATAAACATAAGGGTACACATAAAACTGGGTGGGGGAACGTTGAACCTATAACAGAACAATATGCAAAAAGCAGTTCCCGGGGAGGCACGGGAACCAGCAGTGACCAGGATGTTAGAGTGCAGAGCCCTCTGTGCTCATCCACCAGGAACTGGTAGGTGTGGGAGCAGCTGCCACAGCCACATGCTCTGCAACAGAATTCTTAGAATTTTTGTGCATTTGTGGTTTAAGAATTACTTCACAAAATATTGTTCATAATTTTTGGGGTAGAACATGTGCTAACACATGAATTCAGGTATAAGATTTCTAGTGAAAACAGGCAAACATGCAATACAACCATTTAGATTACATTAAATTCTTAGTAATCTTCCCTTTCAATTTTTAAAATTCACAGATAACTCCTTATATTTTTCTTTAAATTGCCATTAAACACATAGTACATAGCTCATGCTAAGATGCTATTTTCTTATCACAGCTTTCAAGGTAATTTAGTAACCAAAAATTGGCCAAGATACTCTGATGCACTCCAGTACTATTTTTTTCTTTTTAAAGAGTTTCAGCATTCTCTACACTATCCTAAGCACACCAAAATATCCTAACCAAACAGTAAAAGCCAGTGGCATTATTAACAGGTTTCGCATATCAGAAGAACCATGCTTATCATTACAAAACTATTGAAAACTTTCATGTTTATAATAAATAAAGACAAAAATTCCAGTGTTTGTGGGGTTTTTTCAAAGGTATTTTTAAACAATGCCACAAGTACAAATAAGAAAAAAGGAGGAGCCCAATACTGGAAAATGACTGGCAGTGTGCTGGTGTATAGCTGTGCTTTCTACATCAAAATTATTATTTCTCAGCTTTTCTTGTAGCTCAGTCCTAGAGGAAAAGCATAAGGCCCATAAAGGCTTTGGAGGAATCCTAGGTATTCCTTGTGGATAGCCATGATACACTGCTAACAAGCTTGTGCAACTGAGTTAAGGGAAGCTTGAGGCTTTGCCAATGACAATGGAATATCTGACTCACAAATAACACTCACTCCAAATGATAGTTCTAGTTTATCATGTCCCAGTTGCTACACCACAAACATGTAATATTGGCCATTTTCAGTGTTTTCCCTTTTCTCATCTGGGTTTGTATACTCTTCCCCAAGCACTATTTTTGGAGCTGTCAGCCAGGCCTGATGAAAATGACAGGGAAACTATATGAACTTTAAATAAGCTACTGAGCTGTGTATCTCTGCAGCTTCAGTGATCGTGAGTCATCATGCAGTCCCTGGGTGACTGTCACGTTTACGCTCAGAACAGTCCCTTGATTATGCCATGATTTATTTATATCAAATTTTGTACAATGGCAAAAATGTTTTTCCAGTTCCTTATATAGTTGCAAAAAGAGTTCAGAAAACAAATTTTAAAATAACATCTGATAATAAAACAAAGATGTCTAATGTAAAAAAAGAAGTGTTTAATTATATTCTGCAGAGGGAAAGATGGAAAAGAAGAAAAGAAAAATCTTAAAGCAAATAATTGTGTTGCCTATGCTTTTACAAGTACTTATCTACACATTCCATAACAATAAATTTTGATGTAATACTACTGGAAACACTGTTGTTGCGTTTAATAATATAAATAAATCAGTGTAGAATTTCTGCAATTGAATTTAATTTTAGAAAACCTGAACTGACTCTGAATTTGAAGCTGCAAGATGAAGTGTGTGTTTCACTTTTTACCCAAGAAATAAAAATAGGATCCTCCTTTTTTTGAAGCTCTTCTGCTGAGCGTGTAGCAACAGCTCACCCCCATAAACAGGAATTATTAATCTTGTCTCCACACCAACACCTTAGCTTTTTGTCATTACATTAATTTGCTTTGGTTAAAATGCCATTCACCCTCTAGAATCATTTAGCCTATTTTCTCTCTTCTAGGGGAAAGTACTGTAGACTTGATCCTATTTTGAGCAGAGGGTTCTCTAGTTCTGTCTTCCAGCCTAAATTATTTTCTGACTCTAGACACAAATATGCCTTGCCTATACTTGAAATATTTTGCTGTCAAAAATTGTTGTTTTACCTTTTCTTAACCAGTAGAACTACCTTTACCTTTCTTATTGAGTCCTATTTCCCACTTTCATTCTTTTTTCACCTTTCTTTCCTCTCATTCCACAGAGAAATATTGCTAATGAAAAACCTTAAATAATTATGCAGATATTTTTACAAAAATAGCATTTGTTCATTTAGCAAAATTGAAGAGACGACTAAATTGTGTGAGGACCTTGTACTTAGACATATCCCAGCTACTACATTTCTAGTCTATACTAGCTAGGTTAATGAAGACCATTATTAAAATGACAATTATTCTGCCTACTGTTAGGACTTGTTAAAGATGTTCTTTCTTTTTTTTTTTCAGTTGCATATTTATCTGTAGATCTCTGTAAGTTGATCTATTTTTCTGCTGTTGTTAGTTTTTGTGGTTTAATTTATTTAATATTCTTTATGTCAATTATTCTCTTAGTCTTTCTGCTTCATTTTAAAATTATTTTTTTCATTTTCTTCATCTGTGTCTGTCTCACTGAACTCATGACTGCATGTCAGTTCTCAGGACTACATACTGTGGTTTCAGTCAGGTTGGAATATGTCTATGTAGAGATAAAAGTATACCACTGCTCTGGTTTCAGGACGTGGCTCTGAAAGTACTATCATTTTGAGGTGTCTGACCTACGATGTAAATATAGATGGAAAGTCATGTGCAGCAGTTAGAAGTGAACTTTGTTGAAAATGAGGTTATTAAAAGTAAGATCACTGTGAAAAATCTTGATTTTTTACTGAACACCACTTCTTTTTGACTCTTTTCTTTCAACTAGCTATCTTTTCTTCCTTTCAACACGATCTCTTTGATGTATTTTCCACCTAAATGAAAGTATTGTGCTAGGGGTTACTTTTTCTTTCCCAGAAACACTGGTGCAACACTTCTAATTAGTTTTTAATTTGCGAGTTTTTAAAACAATTTTTTAGTACAATTCTTTCTAATTTTTTTTCACCAAAATTTCATTTTGACTTTATTTATGTCTTAGGTTTAAATTTTCTTTCTTATTTTTTTTTCCTCTCTCTGAAAAATACAAAGCTTCTTTTTAATTCAAAGTGGAAAATTACACTTTCATGTTCTTCTTGAAGAATTAATTGATACTTTCAAATATTCTTTACAGATCTGAAAATAAAGAATGTAGTATAATGATAGTTCCAAGCTCTTACTATTTTTATCGACTTTTTTTAGAAACTACACATGTATACAAAACAAACCTAAAATGAACATAGAGACTGCCCTATTTTTCTCCTTAACGTCCCAAAGACTATACACACTTAGTGTACCATATAAATCAAGTGGTTTAAAAATAGATCTGATTTAGAAAAAAAAGCATATTGGAGTATTTGTATCAGACTTTATACACAGAAGATCATCAAACATTGGCAATCAAGAAGAATTAATTTTAGGTTAAAGACTATATTTTGTGTGGATGCAGGAACAAAACCAATTACTTTCAGAATTGTGTTAAAATGTAGAGACTAACTCTTGCATGAATTCCTAGTATCATGTAACTCTTACTGAATGAATGGGTACCATTTTTTGGAAGAAAAATAATTTTGCCTCATGCTTCTAAGGCACAAGGTACAGATGAAATCTGTCAAGTCATTTAACATTTTCTCCACTGACCTTTGGAAATTATCCCACAAGCCAGTAAAAAGGACATTTTTAGAAGTTCTGACTATTTTATATCTCTCCTCATTACATCCCTTTATAGTCCTTAATTATATTCCCCACATTAAACCATTCTTGTTCCTCTTTTTCTATAAATAGTAAACTAAACCAGGGGACACATGAGTGTTTCTCTTGTCCCAAGTGCAGCTGACTGTTTTAGCAGCACCCCACCTTATCTCAGAGTGATATCTGGGCAAAAAACATCCCTTCTTCACACCTGCTTTTTCATGAGTAAGCATGTGGACAAGAAGGAAACTTTAACTTACTTCAGCTATGTTCCCATCTGGACATATAATAAAGCCCCTTTTAGCTGTTACCTTGATCTGCTGCACATAGTTACCTGCCCTTCAGAAATGGAATCTTAGCACTCCCAAGGTATTTGCAAAGTCTCAAACTAACCTCAGGACAGTCTTTCATTTTATACTTCTAGTTGCAAACTTGGTATACTGTTCCAGTCACTGTGGCATCAGAATTGTAGTTACCAGAACTATTTTTATGTCTTCATTTAAATGTTTTGGGGCTTTTTTGCAAAAGAACCATGGAATGCACTGGCTGAGAATCTTTTATTTAGCAAACTAATGACTGATTCGATGTATTGTCCAAGATGGGGTCAATGTGAAAACTGATTCCTCTATAACAACTTGCTCTAATTTGTTTTTCACAGAATATTTTTCTAATCATCATTTCCCTGTGTAATTTCTTTGGATGGATTCGTAATTTTCAGTGTTAAGGACACAGAAGTCCTTATTTTGTTTTCTTTCTCCAACTATTTCATGTTGTACTGAAATAGTTTCGTTTTTATTTCTATGAAATTTCAGTAGTAGTAAAGAAAGATTCTGATTTTTCATATTCATTAAAAAAAAATAGTACTTTTGTCAGCCATGTAATATGACCACAGAATTGCTATTGTGTGCGAAGAGTAACATTTCGCGACTTCTACTCTGCTTAAATAAATACGGTGTTTTTAAATGGAATTTGATGAATAGAGAAGACACATGTGCATATGACTGTAGGTCGCGACTGAAAAGAGAAGATATACAGTCTCTCATACCCCAGTGAAAGCTTTCATTACAAATTAGAATGAACCTTGCTTTCTATTTTCCTCTGCTTAAGCCATACACACTTAGTAATTGAAAAAGCAACTAAATATACACAGAGTTAAAGAATTCTCCATTCTGTTTAACACAGCCTTTGTGATGGTGGTAAACGCAGCTGCCTAAGAGACTATTTCCTGGGAATCAAAGTAATTTCACTATGTCATTCTCCCTCTTACTCTGAAAAATATAGAAAGTGAATGTAACAAGGAAAAAAGTCTTAATCATATACATAGAATCATAGAATAATTTGGGTTGAAAGGTACTTTTAAAGGCCATGTAGTCCAACACCCCTGCAATGATAAGGGACTTTGTCAATTAGATCAGGTTGCTCCAAAGCCTCAACCAGCCTGGCCTTGAATGCTTCCAGGAATGGGCATCCACCACCTATCTGGGCAACTTGTTCTAGTGTTTTACCCCCTCACTGTAAAAAATTCCTTTCTTATATTTAGTGTAAACCAATCTTCTTTTAGTTTAAAATTACTATGCCTTGTCCTATTGCATAGGCCCTGCAAAAAATTTTGTCCCCATCTTTCTTGTAAGCACCATTTAAGTACTGAAAGGCTGCAATGAGCTGTACTCAGTGCCTTATCTTCTCCAAGCCTAACAATTGTGCTGGTTTCAGCTGGGGTAGTGTTTACTTTCTTCACAGTGGCTGGAAGGGGGATGTACTTTGGATTTGTGGTGGACACAGGGTGGATAAAAGAGAGATGTTTTTGTTATTGCTGAGCAGGGCTTACACAGAGCCAAGGCCTTTTCTGCTTTACACCACACTGGTGAGGGGACTGAGGGTGTGTGGGAGGTTGGGAGGACACAAGCCAGGACAGGTGACCCCAACTGACCAAAGGGATATTCCAGGCCATATGACATTATCTGAGTACATAAAGTGGAGGGAAGAAAGAGGAAGGGGGGGACATTTGGAGTGATGTTGTTTGTCTTCCCAAGTAACTGTTACGCATGATGGGCTCCTGGTCTCCTGGAGATGGCTGAACACCTGCCTGCCCACAGGAAGGGGTGAATTAATTCTTTGTTTCGCTTTGCTTATGTGCACTGCTTTTGCTTTCTCTATTAAACTGTCTATATCACAACCCACAGGTTCTCTATCTTTTACCCTCCTGATTTTCTCCCCAGTCACTCTGGCAGGGGAGAGCAGCTGCATGGGGCTGCTTGGCTAGGGTTAAACCACAAGACAACCCCAATTCTTAGCCTTTCCTCACAGGAGAGATGTACCAGCCTTCTGATCACTTTTGTGGCCCTCCTCTGAACTCATTCCAACAGGTCCATGTCTTTCCTGTGCTGGGACCCCAGAGCTGGGTGCAGCACTGCAGGTGGGGTCTCACCAGGGCAGAGCAGAGGGGCAGAATCCCCTCCCTGGCCCTGCTGCCCTCGGTGCTCTGGATGCAGCCCAGGACACGTTTGGCTTTCTGGGCTGTGAGCGCCCATGGCTGGGTCATGTCCAGCCTCTCACCCACCAACACCCCCAAGTCCTTCTCAACAGGGCTGCTCTGGATCTGTTCATCCCCCAGCCTGTGTTGATTCCTGGTGTTTCCCTGATGTTACATTTAGCCTTGTTGAACCTCAGGAAGTTCATCCACTGATGTAGTCACTCTGTCATAGAAGGCCATAAGGTTGGTCAGATAGGACTTGCCCTGTGTGTTGAAGCCACATGATTTAAAGTATATCAAATGCTTTATAACTTCTTTGAGTAAAGTAACAGCTACAATTTTAGGTGTGCTCTGGGTTTATGGGATACTAGCAAAATAATGAATGAATTTTATAATTATTGAGCTTATGTCTTTTAAGAAAGTAAAATCATACTGAATTTCAGAAGCTGATGCATGAAATCAGGAGATTACTTAAATTTTTCTTTACTTCTCTCTAGTGCTGTATAATCTACATCCAACAAGAAACCAGTGACAATTTTAGAAGTCACAAACAGATTTCTCCCATTAGATATAAAATAAGGACTTTGATGAGTTTACATGGCATTTTCTTCCATCAGAGTCCCTGTATCTTCTATCATGGCTACCTGTTACATTATCTTATTATTGTCCCTTTCTTCTTTTGGAATAAGCAGGGAAGTACTGGAATCTATTGCACTACCTACTGTTTGCAATATGCAGTAGTTCCAAATCCTATAAAATAAAGTTGGATTTGCATATCAAAGTTGATTGTCCTAAGGGCAAAAAGTCATGATAAAATTATTCCTTAATCTCTAGAACATGCTGCAGTACAATTTTCTTTCCTGTCAGCCTGGGAGGCTCAGAGTTCCTGCCTGCCACAAACCTACAGAGAGTTCTCACTGGGAAGCTGGAGGCTGATCCTATGGCTGGATTCCAAAAAATGCTATGAGCTCAGTACAGGGAGAAAGAAATAAAAACACTTTTATCATGAATTTGAAGCTGTCAAGAATGTTTTGAAAATTTTGGATCACATTCCTGATACCTGAGTTTCATCTGAAATTTGTTGTGCTTTTTTGTAAAGAACAGAGAATTGGCAGCAAAAGCACCCTAGTGGGGAAAGGATATTCTCTTGGGATGTCTGAAATACGGAATTTGTTCATGCTTTCTTGGGTTCCTATGTCACTGTGTCGTGGTTTGACACTGGCCCAATGCTAGGCACCCATGAGAGCCACTTACTCACCCTCCCCTGCCTCAGCTGGACAGAGCAGGGGAAAGGGAAAAAATAATTAACAAGCACTTCCGGAATGAGATAAGGACCAGGAGAAACACTTCAAGGGCAAAACAGGCTCAATTTTGGTTGCTAAGTGAATTTATTGCTAGCAGAATCAGAGGAAGTAAAATAAGCCCTTAAAACACCTTTCCCCAACCCAGCCCCTCCCTCCTTCCCACCAACAGTGCAGGGAGACAGGGCATGGGGGTTTGGTCAGTTCATCACCGAGACTTCCTTCTGCATCACCTTCCTTCCTTCTGGGAAAAGAGTCCTTCCCTGTGAGGCAGTGGGATCCCTCCCACGGGAGACAGTTCTCCGTGAACTTCCTGGCGTGGGTCCACTCTCACGAGCAGCAGCCAAACCGCACCTGCTGCAGCGTGAATCCCTCCCACGGGCACACAGTTCTCCCAAAACTGCTGCGCTGTGGGTCTCTCCCCACGGGGTGCAGTCCTCCAAGGACAGGCTGCTCCAGCCTGGAAGCAAGGGCACTCTCTCTCCACCAGGTCTTCCACTGGATCACAGCCCCATCCAGGCATCCACCCACTCTGGCATGGGCACCTTTCCCATGGGCTGCGGGTGGATCCCTGCATCCCGCATGGACCCATGGGCTGCAGGGGGACAACCTGCTTCACCATGGCCTTCACCTCGGCCTGCAGAGGAATCTTGGCTCCAGCACCTGGAGCACCTCCTCCCCCTCCTTCTCCACTGACCTTGGTGTCGCCATGTTGTTTTCCCTCACATGTTCTCACTTCCTCCTCTTCTCTGACTAGAATCCCAAAATCTTGCGACTTTGTTTTGATTTTCTTCTTAAATATGTCATCACAGAGGCATTACCAGCCTCTCTCATTGGCCCAGTTTTGGCCAACAGCATCTCCAGAGCCATCAGCCACTGGCTCTGCCAGACCTGGTGGGAAGCTTCCAGTAGCTTCTCACAGGAGCCATCTTTGTGGCCCCTCTTCTACCTAAAACCAGGCCGTGCCAAACCAATACACACTGTTACTGTTATAGTGTAACATACTAACACTGTAATTAAACTTAACTTTTAATTTAATGAGAATAAAATATTCATATGAACCAGAAAAAAGCATTATTGTGACTTTGGATCAAATTTAAATGAAGCATAGGTTCTACTGAACCATGCAGTCCATTAAATAATGGCTGCATCTACTATCACAAATCAGTCTGCCTTTGCCCAACTGTGACATGTAACTAATATTATCGTGTCGCATCAATGAGCTACATATTTCCCTCATCCATGCAACGACTACTTGTGTACCTTGGCACACCTTCTCCATGATGCACACACCTGCTTCATAATGGTTATGGTTTCAGCATTTCAGTATGAAATGCTCTTAAATCTCCAAAATGTATGATTTCTTCCACTTGAAATTGTATTTATTCTATATTTTATTCTATATCTTGCCACATATTATGGGTTGGAATGCAAAGGACAATGAAGAGGAAGGACAAGAGAAAACATGTGAAGAGGCAAATAAATAACCTGTTAAACTTTTCAGGGCAAAAATTTGTGTGAGATCAGCTGTGAGCATTAGTCACTCATGGCTGAATCATAGACGGTCCAGAAAAGAGGACTCTAAGCACCTTCTTCAGCTAGAATTTACATACACTTACCTTTTTTTTCAGCACAATTATTTCTTCCAATTGACCTGTGAGTTAGAGCTTTTGACACAGCTGGATTCCAGGAGTGATATCAGAGGTATTGTGAAATGACATATAACTATATGTCAGTAAGTGAGTGTGATCCTAAGGGAGTCTTAATGAAGCTAAATGAGTAATTGAGCCTGAGAAAGGGCTGATGTACATCTGAAAAGCTCCAAAAAGAGATTTTTGCAATTTATTGTCACTTCTGCCCTTAGCAGACTGTGGTATGCACAGGATATTTTTGTCTGTATGTTAAGTGAAATACCATTTTGCTTCTAAAAGCTAACCTTCAAACTGCATTTGATTACCAAATGCAAAACTATACATTTGATGAAATACTACAGAAGAGATGAATTCAATAGGAAACCCAAGAGTTGAAGAGTTTAGGTTTAATTTTTTTTTTTCTACAGAGTACATAAAACTGAATGGAAATAATGCAAAAAGTGTGCAAGAAATAGGGAATGGTTTAGGTAAGTTGATATTCAAACTCTGAAAATTCTCAGGACCTGTGCTAAACTGGATTAGCATATTATAAATAAAACAATGAGAATTATTATATTGGAGACAAAGTGCTTTCTGGCTGAAAAGAATTCTATACTTCCATCATTTTGGAATCCCTTCACAATACAGTATAATCCTGTAAAAGTGTGTTACAGTACACGATGCATAATTTTCGCATTGTATTTGGTTATAGAACAGATCCTTTGTCAGGCCTAGTCACAGTATTACTTTAAGTATGTACATAGATACATATGTTGAGAATCTAAAAGGTGTTGATTTAAGCAGTAAATGAAACAAACAGTGATTAGGGTATCAGTAACGAACAAACAAGACAGATCAGAAGACAAATCATGAGTTTTAGATGTTTTGGAATTTATGATGTATCCCAGAAAGAGTGAAAATAGTCTTTTCCATCAGATACTGTTTTAATCTAGATGAGGAACCATTACATCCAGGAGGCCTCACTCAGAGTCTGTTTTCAGAAAAAAAATTAAACTTTAGTGGTTTTATTGGTTTGGTTTTGTTTTTTTTAAAAAATGAGAAAAGCCAGTTTTCAAAGCCTCAGAAACTTTGGGAGTACAATTAACTGTGATATTCATGGCTTATGCAGACTGAATTAACACTTATTTAGCTCTTTGGTATTAACTGCACCTGGAATATCAAACAACAAGATAATTATGCAGCACTTTCACTTATTGATCATTTTTGTATTAGGTTTGCATATTACATTCCCAATAATTAAGGCACAAACAATATTTTAGTCCATGGTACTTAGACTGCTAGAATATAGTGCATGTTGGACAAGCAATTTGCATCCACAAAATTTTGGAAATGTTAAATTTGTGGTCCATTTATATTTGGTACATTATTTGCAGAAAAAAAATTGAAATTCACTTCCATATTGGAAAGTAGAATGTATTCACAAACTCAACTAGCTGTTTTCAGGTATAGACAGACATTTGTGTACATCGTTAACTGACTGGTATAAACATGCATAACTGATCATAAAAAGTGTACATAATTTGCAGGGAAGTTCTCAGCTACTGAAGTGTTCTTATTCTACGAAATATTAATGTTGAGAAGATAATGATGACCATATCCCAACATTCAACTGAACTATGCTGGAACTTAGAGTGTCACAGACCAAGAACAAATGATCAATTCCCTCCCATGGCAGTTGTAAACAAGCCAAGAATCCATGGAGCAAAATATAAGATTTTGATAGGTGACAAATAATTAACATTTGTTCTGTAGACAATTAGCAACCATGTAGAGATGTTTATCAGAAAGCGATATTCTGTGTCAAGGAAGGTGTAGCTAGGATCTTTGGATCCCAGCAATTGGACAGGCAGTGTTTACTGTTGACATTTACAGACTAAATGTCTCTTTACTCTGCCTGACTGCTTCCTAAACTGCCTCGGAACAGGCAGGAAAGCTAAGGGATGAATTTGGTATTAATCTGAGTTTGTGTTTAGGGAGATCAGGAATCCCCAGCTAACAGGAATTACAAGCCTTCAAGGAAGAGTGAGTGACTGATTAGCCATAGTTTGAGTCATGGTGTCAAAGTATCCATAAGGATTTTGAATAGTTACTAAGAATAGAAGTTATTTCTTTGACTTTAGTGAGGCCAAACTTGTACAGCATGGTATTTGTACACCTAAACGAGACAGTCATACTCGTTTTGAGTGGTATTTGGCTATTTTTACATTCTTGTGTATAACATTCTGTAATATTTCTTTCAACCATATATAATGCTTGTCTGCAGAAACTAAAATTTCTCTATGAAGCAGTATCTATAACTCTAATCATAGATTTATCTTTTGGATTTACTTTAGCATTTACCAGTTAATTTCAGGTTCTTTTAAGAAGACAGGGAAATGTTATTACCTTTATCAGTCTCTGTTCTTCCAGCAGTGATTATGCCATAACTCATTTGGGGATTCATTCTCACTGTTATTTTTCATTGCCTTTTTCTGATTTTTTTTTTTTTTTTTTNGTAATCATAAGATAAAATAAAGACTTTTCTGTCCCATCTTCTTTCAATAGAGATTAAACAATTTATGTTGACTGACAGAATGGATTTTTCATTGAGTACAATGTGCTGTTTCTTGAGACTACATTTATACATAGAATATTTTATGTTATCAGGGTAATGATGACAACTGCAAGCAAGCCTCAGAATTTTGCAATGAAAGGAATACATTTAATGACTTTACTCTCACAGAAATACATAAAATAGTGCAATAGATTTCATAATATGCATATTTTTGTGCCAATATGCTATTCCTCTAAATGTCCCCCAGATGTTAAATGCATAGTTTTCCATATTTAAATTAATAAATGAAAAATACTTTGCCTAGATATATATTTTGTTATAATCATAACAATTTTCTACTGTACACGCACATGAAAGATATTAGCCCACCTTTCAGTCTTTTCTGAAAGTAAGAAACAGTACTAGCTTCTATAATATATCAGCAAAAAGGCTTTCTGGAAATCTAGCACACTCAAGGTGCAAATTAGAAAACAAAAAAATCCTGTTAATTATTATAGATTCACTTTTAGATTCAGATCCTCAAGCAAACTGGAAGCCTCAGTGGAATTTCATCACTTTACAACAGCCATGGATTAAATCTACATGGGGAAATTTGAACAGGATATTTGAGTTGGCAATATCTAAAATCTGAATACAGGTTTTATTATACTTACACAACCAAGCAGATATACTTGTACTCTGATCCCACATCTTCTGAATGATACCTGCTGCTATTCAAATATAGCCCTTTTTATTCCTCTCTCTTCCAATAACAAGTTTCTAAATCTCTGGAAAACAAAGCACTTCATCCATGATGATTAAATAGCTTTAGAAGTCTAAAAGAAGTGGCCTGGAGGCACAAACAATCCAGGAGGTATTTGGCAAGCACTGACAACAATTTTTTGGTACAAGTGGGGAGGAACCAATGTGCTGTTGGACGTTATAGTAACCAGCAAGGAAAATCTGGTTGGACATGTGAAGGCTTAGGGCAGCATGGCTACAGTGACCAAAAGATCATAGAGTTGAATATCCTATGAGGAGGAAGCATGGTGCTGAGTAGGATCAAAACCTTGGGTTTCAGGGTAGCTAAATTTGTCTTCCTCAGGGACCTTCTTGGAATAATCTCACAGAAATGTGCCCTAGTGGGACAGATCTCTCACTTCACACTCAAGAATGATGCATCCCCATGGGCAAGAAAGCACACAAAAGGGACAGGGAGACCTGTCAAGGAGCTTCTGTCTCATCATAAATACAAAATGCCATCTTATTTCTGATAAAGGTGATACCTTTCTTTTCCCTCTGATTAGTAAAATAACCAAGACAATATTCGCTGGCAAGTCTCAATTATTCGGCCTTACTATTACTCAAGATTTTAGAACAGATTCTTAAGGGAAGCTCAGCGAAGGATGTGGTGATAAGAGGAGTATGGGATAAAATGCAACAAAGTTCTATTGCAGGTAGATTTTGTCAGAATAAGTTTAATGACTACAAATTTCCTGAACCTAATATATCTGTAGTCTACCTGTGAAAGTATCTGATATGGTGATCTTGGACAAAATATTTCAGGTGAATTAGGTATAGAAGAAAGGTAAGATGAATACAGTTTGCCCACCATTTTGTTGATTATGTTGCCATGGGAATTATCACTTTCAACTCTCCCCCGCCAAAACCCAAGATAAATGCTGAGTCTAGGTATGCTACATTAAGTAAGAATAGAATTTTTTCTTATGTCCTGTTCATTAAAAAAAAAAAAAATAGAAAAAGAAAGTGATGTTTGAAACCAGTTTATGAAACTTTTATGGAAAGATCATGTTGAAGATCACACCAACTCTGTTGTGGTGCGATTTCTGCACCCTTCCTGGAGACAGCTTAGTCTGTGGAAAGAATCAGGAAAGACTCATCTTGTGGATGTTTCAGCTGATCTTTAATGGCGTCCGCATGGTGGGGAATCAGCACACACACTGACCAAGTCACGAGACAATTCCCAAGTTCCCCTCGCAGGGGGACACAAAGCCACCAACCAAATGCAGCCCTGGGCTCCATGTGACCAGGGCAGATGCAGGGGCAGGGAGACCCCGTCCCAGATCCCAAATCCACCCGAGCACCCCCCCTCCCCCCAGGGGAACGGGGGGAGGGTCCCACGACACAACTCATTCAGAGTTTCATTTTCAAAACCAGATAAACAGAATAAAATTTCATCCAGTCCAGTTCCCAACAATTTTAAGTTAGAGGCGTTCTGTTTTCAATACCTTGTCTGTGTGGGACAAGGCTCTTCAGAGAACTTGAAATGGGAAAAGAGATCAAGTAACATTTAGGCATTAGAGACATACAGCATAAGAAAATGTCAGTAGAAGTAATGAGTTAAACTTCTACTCTGAAGATATCAGGTGGAAGTACATATTTTCCTTGTCATTAGGGAATCTGACTAGCCAAGTAGACTGATAAGAGTTTCCTACTGCATTTCACATCCTTAGAAACTTCAAAAAATCTTCTGGAGAGATAGTAGAGATGCTCTTAACACAGAAATAAATCTGTCTTTCTAAATACCAGACCTATTCATGGGAGAACTAATATGTACTTCTCTTATTGGCTTCCTAACTCTAGAGAAATATTTGAGGATGAGGGCAGGCACAGGATGTGTGGACAGTTGAGTAGAAAAAGAAATTAAGTGCCTGAGTGCTTCTGATTCCCATATGGATAGCATATAATATATAGTAAGCTTGGTTTGGGATATGTTTTCTAAGAAAATTTTTGTTCTAAATGAAAAATTTTGTTTTGCGAAAAGTAGCTGGCCATGATTTGCTTTATTGCATCTATGAGATTAAAAAAAATGGCCCATGAGCTGAACTGAGTTCAGACCTTCCTCAGGTTCATTATAATGAAAAACCAGTACACGGAAACCTTAGAATGCAATAAAGCCATACCAAATAACAGAAGATTATGAAACAGGCAAGTAAAGTAAATGTTTTTCTGTGCTGTAGTAACTTCATAGCCTATAAAATTTTAGTTTTCAGGATGTTAGGCTCCATGCAGTCTTCCCAGCAGTCTAAGTGAGGTTAGATCAGGTTAAAGTGGGTTCTGGAGTTTTACTTACTGCAAGCTGAAGAGACATCCTGCGCAGGAGCTGGTTTTGCTCTCTGCTTCCTATGCTCTTTTCCAGAGGTGGCTGCTGCCAGAAGATCACAGTTTATTTGTCTTTCAGAAACATTTTCTGTAGGCTTATGTGTGTCTTTGTGGAGAAGGTACTGGAGAAGCTCTTCAGATTTCCTGGTTTCTAAGATGTAGGTCCTGAAGTTTCCAGAAATTTGAGTCTGTCAGGTTCCAAACTGCCACCAAGCTAGAGAGCATACCAAGGGAGTAGGTAACTAAAATTCTCAGCTCCACAGTTTTTCTTCATATCTTCTGGGGGCTTCTGAGTTGACCATACCAGTTCTGTTCATATGATCGTGGCATCCCCATGTAATTTTCATGACAAACTATTCAGTGCTTGAGAACTAAAATATTCTAATATTTTCCTCCTTCTATGAGCAAACCCCAATTACAACAAAAAGTTCCATCTAGGTTTTTTGTAATAATTAAGAAATCTGTTTATCTGAGGGAGACCTTGCTCTGTGCAGAACTTATATTTAGTTTCTTGGACAGAGTAAAGCCATTCCACCTCTCCCAAACATTCAGTATCGTCAGGTGGGAGAGGCTCCGAAAGAAACCTAAATGTATCAGTCTTCCACTCTGGGGACCAAGAGCAGGCACAGAGATGGATCTTAGAGACTCCAGGGACGTTAATAGTTTCTTTGTCTGAGCCAAAGTGAGCAAATCATAACTGGGACACAGACAAATGAAAAAACTTACAGAAGCTGTAGCACTGGGATGGGGAAAAGAAACAACCCTACTGCTGTAAATTCACACTTCTCAAAGAAGAAAGAGGGGGGTAAGATAGATACTGGAAAGTAGGGACAAGCCATTTTTAGAAACATACTTAATGTTTGTAATGTAATGTAATGTATTTCTTTTCCAAGGGCTGTAGATAAAATGAAATAAATATCATACCTGTTATTGAGCACATCCAAGGGTCACAGTTCTGAATAGTTTGTTTTGGCTGGTTTGATATATGATTGAATATCATTTCTAGTTCAGTTTTATTTTTGGTCAGAAAAGGATCTTATAAAAGCCAATCAAATGTTTAGTGCTAATGTGCTGTCAAGTGGAATATAAATTCCTCAGTTAGCACTTTATATAGCACACACATACTTTACCACATTTCACAGAGTAAAGCAAATAAAAATTGCTTGATTTACAAATTTGCAATCAGGCTCCAATACAGTATATATTAAATCATATGCATCCTGTACAGTTTGCAAGAAAGCAAGTAGGGGAAAGAAAAGATGAAGAGAAAATGAAGACTGGAATTTAATTGCACTCCGCTACTCATCTCATTTTCACTTTTTTATATTAGAATGCTAGAAGCAAGCCTTGACAAGCTACCCAAACACTCTTGCTGATCCTATTTTATACCTTTCTTTTTATTAATCTTCCTCTTTGCAGTGGTAACTGAATCTGTCACATTTCAATTCTGAAAACTATTGCAATATTTTAACAATATTACTAGTTTCTGTTGCCATATAACTAGGAATTTTCAGCAATCACATAAAATTTTAGTTTTGATAAGTGCAACATAACTTAAGAGTTTATCAAAGAGAGAATGAGTTCATCATCCTTTTCTTCTCTTTATTTCCCATGTTGAGATTGTGACCATATCATCAAAGAAGTTTTAAAGTCCATGTATATGGAAAACAAAACCAATTGTTCTTCCTGGAGGTTGTGAGCCTATATTCCTCTGGAGGATGTTCAGCTCCTCAGACTGAGCTCCCATGAATGGAGGCCCTGCCATGGCTCTCTTTTCGCCCCTTCACTGCCTGGGCACAATGCTGAATAGCTGCTTCAAAACATCCTTTCCTTTCCAAGCTCTGCATACTTCATTCCTGTCTGTAACCCTTAGCTACCTCCCATTTCCTTTTTCACAGTCTTCTCCATCAGCTTCAACTCTTTCTATTTCACAGGTATCTCTTTGCTTTAATCCAGGATGCCTCTTCTACTCTGACCACCTCATTTACCAGTTAAATTTTGATCTCACTTAATACTCATTTATGTTTTATGATCCAGCTAATCCAGTTAATCTCAGCATTGTCCAACAAAATATGAAAGAGGTAAGTTGAAGCCATCACCTCCTGTTTTCTACCTTCTCTTTTTACCTTCATTTGTTTATGCAGTATTAGACCACGTTTTATTTGTGTGTTATTTTGTGCAGCCAATATCTTTCCAGAACAAGGTTGACTTATTATAGGTCAATTGGCAAAGAGCATCTATAGGAAGAATATTCCAGAGAACCAAGCTGTCCTAAAATAGAGGTAATTTTCAGCACAATTCCTGGGTCACTCTTGTTAAAATCTGGCGTGTGACTCACAGCTGGCAGAACAGCTCTTATGTTCCTGAAAGCAATCTGAGTATCAAGCCGGACAAAGTTGCCTCATATTTTCTTTCACATTTAGGAAAAAAAAAATTAAAATTAGATGTAGACTGTGCAGATGTGTCAGAGATAAAAACACTGACACTGTTTAAAGACATTGATTTTCTTATTATGTACCAAAATAGTCATTAAAACCACATGAAAATCTACCATCTGACTCATTTTCAGAATCCATATTCTGAAAATCTGCAATCTACAACTGGGTTTTATTTGTCACAAAGTCTGAATGATATAATTAAATAAAATAAGTAGAATTCAACAGGTATTTATTTCAGTAATGCTTATATTAGAATGGCTTTGTGTTATGACATTAGCTTTAGAAAAAAAAGACACAATAATTTAATTTTAAAACTGAAATGCTCAGGGACAGGTTAATAAAGAGAAAGTATTATGCATGAACATTTTTCTATTCATACTCAATATTCATAATCATTATGGGTAGAAAGCATTGTAAAACATTCTAATTTTTTAAATATTCAAATCCATAATGAGCTGTATAGAATGAATTCCCTTATGCCATTAATACTTTAATTCCCATTGACACAGTAGACCTTTCTAATCATATCCATTTTTAAATACTCAGACTAAGATGAGAGATTTATGCAGGTCAGTCTGTTGCATGCGTCTGGAATAAAAATCTGTAATCATGTATTTTTGTAGTTTAAAAAAGATGGATACACTGTATGCCAAAAACTAAGCAAGACTCTTTGGTACACCTCTGTTAATCTCTCAAATTCCTTCTGCCTTTTAAAGTAATATAAGAAAGTATGTAATTTTTAAGAAAATGTCTAAATTTCCACCTCTTTTACCTCTCCCCAACTTTCTCCAGATTTAGAAGCCAACAGTTCACAATATGCCACATCCATGTTGTCGCTCAAAACCATATTGATCCTTTCCAGGTTCCTAATGGAATGTTTCCTTTCTAAACTGCTGGTCTAGCTAGAGACTTTTCATCCTACCATTCAAATGTGACAGATCTGAAAAAAAAAGAATTTCTAGTTTCTTAATCTCCATCTGTATAACTGTGCAGTCCTCACAAGTACACTGTTATTGACTGTATTTATATAGAAGCTATATTAAGCTCTCTTTGCTTTCTCTTTTCTGTTGAGTGAAATTTGGTTTTCTGAGAGAAAAAGTACAATCACTCTTTAAGACTCTTCTTCAAAATTCCATTTGTCAGAGGAGTTGATCATTTCAAAGAAGATTCAAAATAGTTCTTCTGTCTCCTATGGGCTAGCATTTAGGAAACAACAAGGTATGGCATATTTTGCCTTGGATTGTTTGACAGCACAGTAGGCTCTGACTATTCATTGTTCATACTTTTATGTAGGAACAGAAAATATTAAGGGTTGATTCTAAAATTATCTTAGCAGCAAGGTTTTCCCTAGCAGCTATGACTTCTTAAGTAAAATTTGAAAGGGTATTTTTGTTTTTCAAATGTCATTGTTTCTTCAGCACCAGCTTGCCAGTGATTTTTTTATTTTCATTTAATGTTCTATGTGTGGGAAACAAGGTAAGTGCAAACTCAAGGTTCTCAAGGAGATGAATTCTAGTTTGTGATATGAAGGTCTCTTTCCAGACTTAGCCAGTGCTAATTGTAGTTGTTTGCAATGTTCTTTGAAAAAAGCACACATGTAGAACTCCAACAATGATTTCAGGCTACCCACAGTGTTAGTCAAGTGTTTTAAAAATGAAATAGAAACAAAGTAACTACAAAATAGGGAAGTTATTGAAGGTTTAAAGTGTTTAGAGAAAACTCCCTGTCCCCTGAATGATCTCGAAAGTTTTATTTTTACTCATAGAATCACTTCAGCGTAGAACAAGAGGAATACCTTCATGACTAGGAAGATCAGGATTTGGCCCCATATAAAAGTTCTTTGATGAAAAAGCTAAAGGCTCTTTTGCAACATTAATAGCAAACTTATTATAAACTTGCAACTTTACATGCACATTTTTAACAAGAAGCTTACCTTGATTGAGTGAAGATGTTAAAATACGTGAAAGAATTGGTATGGTAGGAGAAAAGAGTTTGTGTGTATAAACACAGAGAACTGTTATGATGTTAAAACTTAATGATGCAACAGCTGATCCTTTTAATGAATGACCTGTGACAGTCCTTCCACCTGCAGCGACCTGTGGAAGGAACTCTTTGTGTAATGTAGAATAATGAATACATGCAGGCTACATATCAGAGGAAGGATATAAAATTCACAAAAAAATGCTGAATAATAAAGTACATAATATTTTCAGGTCTCAGCACAGTTTCTCTGGAGATTATCACTTTTTTTCTATATGGTACTGCACTGTAAGCATAACTTAAATGCCTGGCAACAGGAGTACAAATTGCTTGACTGAATCTTAATGGTATGTTGCTAAAATCATTATTATAATGAGAAAAAATTACTTTCCTTAATCTTAGGGAAAATGAAGGAAGAGACAGTCAAACATTTTCTGTCTGTAGTTAAACTATTACATTCATATTTAGCCACTTGAATTCTAATGCCTTTATTTTTAAAAATTCTGAGTACCAGCTCCTCAGTGAACATCAGTGAAATCACTAAATGACTGACATCTCTGGAAATCAAGCCCTCTATTTAAATGCCAGGAGCGCACAAGTTTCCCAAGACTACATACAGGATATAAGGATAGTTATATGATATCTGAAGTTTGTGACTAAGCTTGAGCTCAGAGACTCATGATCAGAATACTCAGTGCCAGGTTGTAATTACATTCAGGTTTGGATCATGCTGTAGAGCATCTGAGCCAATAGCACCATCAGGTCATGATGTGGATGGGCACAATTACTGTCCTGTCCTAGACACACCTCCCTCCCAGCAAAAAAAACTTGTTTCCTTGCAATAATATCATCTGGTCCAGATGAGTCATCAAGTGGGTCCTTCATAAAGCATCTTAGGTCATGCAAAGCAAGAGAGAGTCATGTAAAACAAGAGCCTGTCCAGGCTGACATATTGCTGTCAGTGCAGATGAATGGAGAGTCGATAGAGATCACTGCTTCTGTAGACTTCAGTCCACTCCTTGACTCAGGCAATTTATGACTGTATTGACATAACCTGGCAGTTAATTTAAGGTCCTCCATGCGGAATGTCACTTTTCAGTTTAACTCCTGATTTTAATTGTGGTTTGGTAGCTCAGACTAGCCAGGGTAAGAAATATGTGTCACATTCTTAGAAGTAAACCTGATTTAAATAATCAGATTTAATGGTCATTGTCTTATGTACTACAGTAGGCAAAACAAAAGTCTAGACTTAGAAGCAGACAAGCTGAATCATGTTTTCCACTTTTTGTGCATACTAATCATGAAAGGTAACCTGAGGAACAATAAATAAGATTTAATAATAATGTCTGGTTTAAGCAGGGCAAGTTATTCCTGTGTTGGTATTCTTAAAACATCCAGCTACAGTATTGATTTTAAGCCCTTTAAATACGCCAGTAAAAAGTACTTATGTAATTCTTCAAGCAGAAGGAAAAAGGATATATTCTGTTTATAACACACTAAGTAGGCAGATGTCTCTAAAGTAGATTCCACTTCAATGCAAGACTTTGTGATACCAATTAGAAAGCATATGCCATATTGCCTTGACATCCTGTTACTAAATGTTGATGAAAGTTTATGATCGTAAGTGAAATATGTAAAGTAGGACTGAAAATAATCTTTCAAATTAAAACTGTTAAAATATACACTGTGCAGAATGTATGCAAGTGTTCTGCAATGCAGGCTCTCAGGGATGTATTTCTGTGGGGGTTTGGGGAGTACAGCAACAGATTTCAATGCTGCCTCAAGTACTGAGATACATCATCTTCCATATTTTTCCTGTGAATACTAACACCAATAGCAGGTGACCAATCAAGTTACCGTAAAATATACTGACAGGTATAGTGGAGTTTGATAGCACAGCTATGGTTGCACCATGATAAGGAAATTGATTTCAAACCAGAATCTCCCAACTAGCTTTGAGTTCAGGCATGCTTTGTAGCACCCACTGCTACCTTGATCCATAACTATCCAATTTGCTGCTGATGCTGGAGCTTTCTTCCTGCTCCAGTCGAAGGTGGGAGCCATGGGGACCTGAGGCTACTCAGGGCATATGATCATACTGTGTCTGATACTGGCATGGATAGCAATTTGGCATGTACTGAAACCTTGAAGCTGGGACTCTGTTTCAGTTCCACAATTTAATGTATACAAAAAGGCTGCTATTAAACTTCTGACTTTCCCAGGAATGGGACGATTACACCATATGCTGTATTTTAACTGCAAGTCTTTGGACTTGATGCAGGGCTCATTGGGCCCAAACTGCAGTCTCATATTCTCTGTTATGGTGCTTTAACAATAGTGATATTATTTCTGTATTCTCCTTAGTTTACTAAGCTCTCAAACTCATATTCTAAGACCAAAAATGTTTATCAGAACTAGACTAATGGATTTCATAACATGGACCATCAAATTTCAGAATTTTTCCTTCACTGAGAGCAAAAACTGATATGTTTAGAAAGGTTAAGAGTCTGAGCTGAAGACAGTCAAAGACAAAATCCATCTCACATGTTCTGATGTTTATTGATGTTCAGTCATAAGGAAAATAATGCTATTCCATTTTCAGCATGTTTCATTAAATCCCAACCATCTTTGTTGTTGGCTTTAAACACTGAAGGATTAATGCCTTATCTAGCAAGGCTAAGTGTATGGTATGATCAAATCAACTCATGGTCTTAATTTTAGTATTCTAATTAGGCAGAACTCATAAACCTAAATTTCTTTAGCCCTTAAAGTGTTCTTATGGCTTTTTCATGCACCATTTCTTTTTCCCATTTCATCATTTTCAATTACAGCTTTTTGAAGTACATATATACAAGAAGTGGTCTTCGTATTTTAGTATCTCTTTGAACAATACTGAATTCAGAGAAGTATCTTTTATCATATTCATTTTTAAATCAGCATTGCTCAATTTATGTTCTGTCACTGCTAGCCTCTCCTAGTTCAGTTCAGTGTGTTTCCCCACTCTGAGAGATCAGTTGACTAATTATTAATCCATTTGCTTGAATTTTGCTGGTCTTGTATGTGATTTTTTTAAAAAATTAAGATATCATGGAGCAGTAAGCTAAGTACACTAAGCAGAATGGAGTTGATGTAATGTTTCTGTCCTTTATGTCCTTTATTAATATTATTCCTTATCAGCTTCTCAGTTAATTCACGCGGTATTGCTACCCTAATAACCAACTTAAAACCAGCTCTGTGAGCCCACTTTGGTGTTGGCAATGGGAAGAAAACTTTTATTCGCTTTCCTGGGTTTTTCCCGGTCGAGCTCACAAGGCAGAGGCAGCGCAGCTACATCTCCCAAGCGTCCTCGCCGCTCAGCTAGCAGCCGAGGAAACGCAGGGGAGATTCTCAGAGCCGGGTGGGGAAAGGCGCTTTTTTCCCTCTTCGGTGTGGCTCGCCCCAGGTAGCCTGATTTCAAGGCAGAAAGCGTCCCAAGAACAAAGGAGGCGGGAGGGTGCAGTCCAATAGCTTTTAATCCGACGCAATCCAGACATACACAGCAGAATATAGCATCTAGACTGGCCGAATTCCCGAGCCGGACTGACGCCCAGGTGGGCGTGGAAACGGCTTTTCAAGGGGGCGGTAACAGAACGGGAACCAATGAGGGACAGGGAGAGGGGAGGACACAACTGGGATACAATCCAATGAGGGAGTTTGGGGGGCGGAGTTGTAACACAGAACAAATACAGAACCGAACTTGACAGAACTTTCCAGGCTAAGGGGAAGAACAATATTCAGGGTGCCACCCCATGGGCTGTGGCTTATAGTCAGGCTAAGTCATTCCCACAAACTTTCAGTCTATTAGGAACTGTGGTGAGCACTTCTTTCCCTTCCTCTCTTCTTCCCTTCTTTCTGCTCTCTGCAGTTCCAAGCGAAACTTTAAGAGTTATTAAAATAAATATTTCAAAATTGTTGTCCTGATTTCAGCCAAGGACAGGGTTAATTTTTCACATTAGGCATGAGGGGGCAGAGCCTGGAGCTGTGTGGGCATGGCCAAGACATTGCATTATTCCACACCATCTTCCATCATGGCCAGGGTGAGGAAAAGGGACTTTCTCTCACTTCCTAGAAGGAGGGGTGTTCCTTTCCAGGGTAGCAAGGGTGGTGAGCAGCCAGGAAAAAAGCATGGGCGTGGGGGGTCCAGACACCATTTTTCATTGTCTTGGGGCCACACCAGGTCGGGTCAAGCGGTAAGCAATCTTTGCGTGTAAGTCACCTTCTTTTTGAATACTTTCGCTATTAATATTGTTGCTGTTCATTTTCATACCTCATGGCTGTTTCCAGTAAATTTTTCTTATCTCAACCCTTTTGTCTCTCTCAGCAGAGGGGAGCAGGAGTGCCGGTCCTAAACCACGACAATTGTTAGCTTTCAAAAATCTGAATTTACCACGTAAAGACAGCATGTAAGAACTTCAAACACATTCATGCGTCCCAGACAACATTTTGGTTTTGATGGATCACACCAAGTGATTGAATTCATCATCTTTACCAGATGAAAACAGAAATTCTCACTTTATTTCAGCATACTGAAGTATTCATTGAATTAATTTTCCTTTTAATCATTCTTACATATTTTCTCATGTGTCTTATAATTAGGATATGATAATTGTAGGTTTTATTATATCTATAATATGTTTGAATTCATGTATCCTGCCAGAAAACATACTTCTGATGCTTTTGTTCTCCCTTCAATTTCCTCAAACCATTTTGTTCTCATTTATACTCTCTTTTGCTTCCTCCCAAGACTTTACATTCCCTGTACTTATTTTGCTGATACTGCTTTTAGCTTTCTTCCGCCAAATTCCTGTTAAATACATTTACTCAGAACTATTTTCTGCTGCTTTTTCTTATGTTTCTCCTTAATTATAGTAAATTTTATGTACTATTCATGAAAAGACCTAACAAAACAAATTTTTTCTAGAAAAATTTTTTCCTTTACTGTTGACTTGAACAAGAAATGTATGTAGAAACAGTTGCATACTTTTAAAGAATTGTGGATTGAGAAAGACCTAGTGGATTAAAGAGAAAGAACAGGGAAAAAACCCAAAACACAGAAACAGCATCTTATCTCATGACTATTGCAATACAATCTAATCTTATTAGATTAGTCTGCATATGCTAAGTCTGCATATACTGTCACCGCCCCACATAATTCTGTGTTTACTTTCCCAAACCTCTGTAAGCCTCTTGACTTGGATATTAAAATCTAGGAAAAAAAATGTTATTTTTCCTACAAATTGCATCAATCAATCAAGAACTGCATGGTTTTGATAGATCCTAGCCTTGTAATAGATATGAAAAAAAAAATGTGGTGTTTATAGCCAAACATTAAGATGCATTCTAAAAACATCATTATCAGTTATATCCATTAATGAGAATAGTGAGGTATCCAAAAGCTGTGCTGTATATATTCTGTATGTTTAAATTTGCAACAATCTTTGAAGGATTCTTGTACCATAATCCAATTTGTAACATTTAACCGCATATGATTTGAATGAATATTTCTAAAAGCATTATGCAAACTTTTTTGCTATCAAATTGATGTGTGTTACTTAGGTTTTCCTCTGATTACCTATAAACAACTATGAATTATTATTATTATTGTTTAAGTGCTCTGCACATGATTAAGTAAACATTGACATTGCCTAATGCATGTACTTATTTAGGTATTCCTGTAATCTGTTTTAAAGTCAGTTGCTCTGAATCACTGATAACACTTTTCTACACATCTGTTCATGTCATTATGAAAGTATTCATTTGATTTCTGAGTATCGTTGTCAGCAAAAAAAAGGTTTATTCATATTCAAAACATATTCATGTTGTCTTAGGTTATATAGTTGTCATCAATATTATTTTCCCCTCTCATCTGTTTTTTTACTTTTGATGACAAGGATCATTTAGACTCTTTAAGTTAGTGGTGGAAGACTTGAAAATATTCTTGTAAAAAGCAACAAATTAAATATGAATGCTTAGTGGGACAGACTGAACTAAATAGATGAGTGACTAGGAGGAAGGTCTGCAAATATAGTTGTTTTCTTTGGTTTTAAATATATGTAATTATTTCATTCAAGAGCTGTGTACTTCCATTACAATGATTTGCCAGCCTCATACGTTCCTAGAACATGCAGAAGGAATTTGTGCTTTCTTGTGTTGTGAAGTATATATGATCTTATATTTGTACTATAAACTCTTTTCTGACCACTATCTCAACAAATACTATGTTTAATTACTGTTTTCTCTCAAAAACATATATAGTGTTGGAAATATACATGAAGTTCTATAAAAAGAGTTTTTAAGTCTCCTAGATTTTATGCAAGGCTGAGGCCAGTGAAGGGCACAGAAGTTACAGATTGGCTTGATATTACACTGTTTGAGGAGACAAGAAGCCAAGATCCATGAGGTCTGGCATTTGCTTTCCCTCATTTGTTTCTCTTCTACCATGGTCTAGTGGCACAGATGCAAGGAGCCAATTCTGTTTAGACAGCAGGAAAGATTTTCTTCTCATGGAACAAAGTCTACTGGTATCTGCTAATGGTCCAGTGACAGGGTACAGATAGCTGGTGTTAACCTTCTCTAAGTTTCAATGAGAACAAAACTAGAATACACCTAACTGGTAGAACAAAGAAAATATGAAATATAGAATCCTACTTGAAGTCTTGAATAGATATCATCACCCAATCTAATATACCTGTTCAGTACTTAAATAGCACATTTTCAAGCAGTTGAAAAAGTGCAAAAGATGTTATTAGAAAAATGACTCCATGGTAGACTCTGCTGTAACACAAACTTAGATTTTCTTAATTCTCTTCAGGTAACAAAGACTTCAGGAAGCCATAGATTATTTCAGCTAGCAAAACATAACTTACATACCAATACGTTATGAACTGTTGTACCCTAAAATTTCTGGACTAGCCTTTTTGTGTCTATAAACTTCTTTCATAGTAAGTTATGGCAATGGGGTCATACAGAGAGTTTGAAAATAAATCTCAAGAGTTTATCCACAGTTAGTAGCCAATGAACTGCTGAGTTACTTCTTCATGTTTTTCAAGTCTTTAAACTATGAAGCTACACTTGTAGGCAATGGAAGAAAAAAAATTACAGTATTGCTGATAAAGGCAGCTGAGGAAGTTCCAAGTAGAACAGGAGTGCTTCCTTGCTTTCCTTTATATTTCAGCTTTCTAGATCCTGCCTGACTGTGCACAGAATACTGACTACCTTGAGCCTTTCATTCCTGTTAAAGAAAACCTATTTACATAGGGAATGTGAACCATCATCTAAACTATTTTGCTGGAATAAAAGAGCATTTGCTGATTTAGAGCAGTGGACTGATGGAAGATGAATGTTGGTGAGGTAGGTTGCTAAGATATTTGCTCTTTACTCTGACTTTGAACATTGTTCTTATGGGGACAAATTCCCCTTCAAATGCAGTTGCACATCCGTGCTTTGCACAGACCTGTTTGGCTTTGTGTCACTTGTATGGTCTGGTGACCACTGCTACCTCAGGGCAGTGTTGTGGGAAGACCACAAGGCATTATGGCAGAGAATTGCATAATATGTCCGTTTGGTACAGAGGGAGGGAGCCATAAAGGGAGGAGAGGCTCTTTGGGACACAGTCTCAGCACTGAGAAGCCTCAATAATCTCTAAGGCAAGAGAGACAGCTTGTAAGTTTAAGATCTGAGATGAAGGGAGTATTGAATTATGATCCTTCTGTAGGGCCAGGTCAATGAAGAACCCTCACTGCCTATTCCTCCTCGCTGCTTCTGTAAGTGTGACAGATGTAACCATACCACTCAAGGAGCCCTTAGTCACCCAGGTTTCTGGGTCATGTGGTGGCAGCTTCAATAGATCCTCTTCTTAGGAAGCTTTAACTTCCTAGCTCCCTTTATACAGTGGTCTTTCATATTGACTTTATTTTCAATTAAAGATTTAAAGAACATTTGTTCACTGATTGACCACTACATACATTTTCCACCAGTGCATTTTTTTTTCAAACAAGTAATAAAGTAGCATCATAATTACTTTCTGTCAGCAATATAAGCCATCTTTCTTTCTTAAAAAGGACTTTGTCAAAGAGAAGTTGGACCTACATTAAAAATTTGGACTAAGATCAACACCAGCATAATAATATCAGTGGAAAAACCCCAACTTTTCTGTTACTTACATTTTTTAAACTAAATTCCAGTCTTGTCTTTTTTTTTTAACAGTGCTGAAGAAAACAGCAGTTGTTAATCCAAAACTCTGTCAATCATTCTACCAAAAGGAACAAAACTCACAGGATATTGAGTTGCAAAGCAAAATAACAAAAACCAAAACATGGAAAATTTACAGATACACCTCTTCAAATAAATGTTTAAATAATCCCACAAAGAATATTGTCAAACAAGTCTTGCCTATAAACTAAACCTCTTGTGAAATGCTGAGGCAAAGGTTATTATGATTTCTGGTATAAATTATTTACCCTTAGGGCACTGGTTTACCCCTAATCTAGAAAAAAATTAAATTATAAGTGCTAGGTCCCTGTGTTAACATGCTAGTAGGATATTCCTCACTGCCTTTTTTTCTTGTGTCCTTGTAGTCAATTAATTTTGTCAAAGTCATCTGTGAGAGAAGGGCTAGAAACAACATGGAAGCACAAAACTAAAAATAAGCAAATATTTTTGGGCACCATCAGGAGACAAATACCTATAAAGTCAGATGTACAAACTAGTGCATTAGTGAATCATCATCCTGAGGGCAGAGCATATATTGGGCTCACTTTCAGGAGAAAGGTAGAAATTGTGTACATTGGATGCTACTGCAGTAATTTAATCAGAAAGAGCTATCATTTAACATTAATTCTGTTTCATAAAACAGCTGGGGAGAAAAGCAAAATTATAGAGAATAACAAGGACTGTAATGCATTAACTAATCACTTGTGAAAGCAACATTCTTCCCCCTCCGGCCCCACTTCCAGCCTGGTCTAGCAGACCTGCCTGACTGCCATCTGAAGGGCAGGTACCACTTTAATTTCTGTATTTGTTTTGTCACATATTGCTGGGCTGGAAATTCTCAAATCCAGTTGCTCCTAAATTGAAGTCTCCATGGCAACATTCACAGAGGTGCAGGTTGGAGCCAGCTGCCAGAAGAAGACAGTTGCATAACAAAAAGAGGAGGATTTCTGCTTGTCATTTTATTGCCCTTACATACATAGACAGACAGACAGATAGAATGTAAATAATAGTGTAAAACTCTGGTAGAAAACTGGATAATACCACAAAGCTATTTAAAATAATTTCAAGAGGTGAGAATCTAGATTTCAAAAGGTGAAAAGTTAGGTTGTATAAATGACTTATATTCATCCTTTCTGTTGTTTTTAGTGCTTAAAAGTAATGACTTGCATGAAGGATTTGAAGTTGAGAAGGTAAGGTGATGGCAACATCAGCTGTACGTCAGTTTACTGCCAGCTAAATCCAATCTCTGTGTCAGTCAGGTAAAGCCGGAGGTAGATCAGGACTCTCATGTCAACTATGCTGTGCAGAATGCTCAGAAAGAAGAGATTTTAAAGAATGACATGTTGGTTTTCCCACAGCAACTGCAAGGAAATTAGTCTTAAAGATCAGAATGGAGACTGGGTTTGGGTGTGGAACTGAGGAGTAATTAAATACCGAGAGACTACTTGCCATCATATTTGGAAAGGCAATATTATGTGCCCCATAAAAGCAAGAAAATTAGCAGTAAGACCATTTTAGCAGCAGAAAATGCTTAAGTCTCCTGTGAAGCTTCCCTTTCACATACTAGCGGTCGGACCCAACAAAGTTATTAAAGACGTGCTGAAAGGAAAAAACACAACCTCCTCCAAGGTCCTGCCCACAAAGGTCGCCGATATCCCGACCAGTCAGGAGGCTGCGCTCCAAACGGACCACTTAGCCAGGTCTGACTCGGACCCAATCCTTCGCGTGTTACAAGCTACCTTTCTATCCCTGAACGAATCCAACCCGAACCTAACAGATTCCTGCTGGCTTTGCTATGATGCCAAACCCCCCTTTTACGAAGGAGTTGCTTTGGACACCCCCTTCAGTTACTCCACAGCCGACGCCCCTCACCAGTGCAGGTGGGACACCCCCCGCAGAGGAATCACCCTAACTCAAGTCACAGGCCAGGGCAGATGTTTGGGCAATGCAGCCTTAGCAAAACGGAAAGGCAACGTCTGCAAAAAAGTTGTCAAGCCCAACAGACAGAAGAATAAATGGGCGGTCCCATCTGCGTCTGGGATGTGGGTTTGTCAGCGATCTGGGGTGAGTCCTTGTGTGTTCCTTGCCAAATTCAATGATTCTACAGATTTTTGTGTCCAGGTTCTGATTGTTCCTAGGGTCCTTTACCACTCAAGACGAGGAGGTGTACCACCTTTTTGAGGAACCCGGCCGGCTCCGCAAGAGAGAAATAATAACAGGTATAACCATTGCAAC
>WEIT01030191.1:790-109759 GCA_013389985.1 Dryoscopus gambensis
TATGCACTGATGGGTTTATTCACTCTCCAAAAATATATGAGAGCTTTTTGTCTGTGCTGTTTCTCCAGCTGGGCTGGGACAAACACTGGATGAGAGGATTTGGTGAGCACTAATAGGCCATGCCCTTCTCTGTAGACCACGGGGCTGCTGCCTGAAGAGGATGAAGCAACTCTAAAGAGAAGAGAACTCGAGGGCAGAGGAGAGGGCTCATAGCAAGGATTCCTGAAAGGAAATAGGGTGAGAGTGGAATGAGAGCTGTGCATGTGTAATGAGCAGCTGTTTAGATCTGTTCAGCATGCATTTTTGTTTTATATCCTCAAAGGAAGCACAATACAGCCTGGAAATACCAGGCTTTGGCAGTCGATGCCCTCTGTGCCTGTGAACACACTCAAAATGCCAGGAATGTGCTGCTAGGTGCTCACAGGAGCCTCTCTTACCAGAAACTGGTTCTTGAAGGGTTTTTTTTTTTCTGCAGCAAGTGCAGTAACATGCTGTGAGGTTTTGCAGCCACTCTTGCTGCATTAACCATTTTCACCTTAATCCTTTCTCTTAAATGTCAGTTGAGATCACAGCTCCTTTTTTGCCAAGCACAGCTCAAGAAAAGNGCACAGCTCAAGAAAAGTGGGAAAAGGGTGAGATGTAACTCAGCAGGGTGACTCCCAGCAGGTAAAACTGGAGCCAGGTGGTGCTGCGAGGATCCCAGCTTTAAATTAGATGTACATGAGAGGGAATATGCTTCCAGCTTCTTTTGGTCGGGGATGGAAACTCCACAGAAAACACTCTCTAATAAGTTAATGTTGCTGGGTGTATTTATGCATGATGAGAACCATGAAATACTGGAGAGTCCCAGCACATTCCTCACCTTCACATCAGCAATACCCACTCTATCTCATCCTGTACACTCTATTAAACCTCACGAGCAAAACAAATACCCTGTGACAAGTGACCAATCTTCCATGTCTCGCTCCAACCTCACAAAACAGAAGGCTCCCCTCAGCCAAGGCTCCTGGAGGGGAACGTTGGAGCTGTTGTGTTATCTCTTCCTGTTACACGAAGGCTTAGCAAACTGTGCCATAAAAGACATAACATTCAATTGACCTTTTGCTTATCTATAAACGTAAAATGAGCTACACAGACCTCGATTCACCAAGGAGCCATTTCTGAGGAATTTATTTCCTTTTGCCAGCCATAAAAAATAAATTGCTCCGCTCAAAGAATAGGCTCAAAAAATAGCGCTGCTCGCCTATAACAAGATTATTATGAAGGAGATGTTTCTCCCTGGGCAATCACAGCCAGGCAGTGTGTTATCAAATTTTTATCTTGTCAAATTGCTAGGCACTGATTAGTGTTCTAGGGAGATTTTGTTTGTTAAGCTGGCCTTCTGTAACCTTCTAGGGCCTGAGTACCCAAAAGTGGCTGGATTCAGGGATTGACTTCTATTCTTTGAAGGATGGATTACGCTTTTTTGCCTCTCTCCTACTTTTAAGCCAGATTTGCAGAGCAAATCTTTACACAAAGCATTCAAAGAATAAAAAAGTAATTCTTACATGTCATATCAGTCTATTTGGACAAAGCCAGGCAAGACTGTTCTGAAAGGCAATGGGAGGATCAGGCAATAAGTCAGGATTTATCCAGCCCATTTCTCTTTATGGAGCTTAGGACAATGAGGCTGGCTATCAATTTTGCTAGGATTGTAACTGAAGAATTTGGCTCCAGCCTTCCATTCAACCTTTCATGCTGCTTTTTCAATGAATTTCATAGTGGAAAACACTCCTCCTAATGACAAATACCCCTCCTAAAAGGATAAACCCCAGTGCACTGGCCCTCTGTGATTAGAAGTCAGGTATTATCAGGATTAGGTTTTTTGGTGTTCATTTGTGTCCTGATGTGTCATGTACTGATGGAGATGCTGGGCAGGGGGCTGGTGAATCCTAGAGTCAGGGAATGGGTTCTCTTTTAGTGCTGTTACGTCCTGCTCTCCTTACCTTTGCACTCCCAGCACTTCACCCATATCAGATTCAGTCTCAGGCTTCCTACAGGTCAGGTTTTCCACTCAGATACACCTTGTTACAAGAACACCATGTCCAGCATCTCATTGTGAAGGACAACTTGTCACACCTTGGTGGCTGTTCCTCTGATGAGCAAAGGGAAATGCAAGAACTGGGGAGGGGAGGTGGTGTGTTTGCCTTGGGAGCCAACGTGCTTTGGTGCAGCTCTGTGTGGGGTCTCCTTTTCCCCCTATCATGACAGTGAAGCACTAAATGAAATATATTTACTTTAGATCTAATCAGGCTGTCACTTTATGCTTTCTGAGTATTTATTGTTTGCAAATGTATTGGGAGTTTAAATCGCTATGTAATGGTGATTAATTTACTATGCTGTGAAAGTTCAAAATAGCCTCCTCTGTTTTCACATGCAGTAGTAACTTAGGAAACAGTGGATTAGTAAAATCTGCATGAAATGTGTATTTAGAACCATGATTTTAAATCATTTCATTTGGTTTCTCAGTTTCTACATATCTATTTCAGGATAAATAGTGCAAACCTCGTTTCTTGTTCAATGGCCCCTGAAACTACAGACTACCCATGGTGCTGTATCTCATGGTAGCACTATATATATATACGTGTGTGTGTGTGTATATACATATATACGAGTTTGTGTGTATAAACATATATATGTGAAATTCAGATCTGTTTCTACAGGGACTGAGTTTTCTCATTCTCTCCAAGATGAGCATCTTGGAAAGCCCCATGTTGGGGCCAGGAGGGACCTGGGTGCTCTGAAATGAGCCTTTGACAAGCACTTGGGGAGCTGGCTGTGATTTTAACAACCAGTTTGACTACACTGCCTCCAACAGATCTGGATGAGGGGCCTATATTTGGCAGGAAGGCTTTATAGTGGCATGGCTTAACCTGGTAAGATGCTGAAGTAATTTTCCTATTAGGAATCTGGCTTTGCTTTGCATGAGTACAGCATGTCTGCAGTTGGGGTTTCTGATGGGAGTGTTCTTAATTTAGACTGAAGCTCATGCAGATCAATGTCTCTTCAGTTAACCACTTATTTTTATCAGAGTGGTACTGAAAGAGCAGGTCCCATTGCTTTTAAATCACTCCAGAGTTCATGCTGAAGAGATCAAATCAGTCTTGAAATAAAAGATGACTAAAAGAGGTGATCTCTTTTTGGTGCTAAACGGGGTCACCTCAGTCTGGGTATTGAAGAAGGAATTATGATCAGCTGATACTTTCCTTAACGTTCTTGTTCTTAACTCTTGCTCATGCATATTCAGCTCCAAAGGGATAAAAAAGAGCTTAAAGTCCTTTGCACAAGGAGTCTTTTGCTTCCTTCTGTATTGATGGATCTGAAAGTGACACAGAGCTGTGCAAATGGCCTGTGATAGACCGAGGATCCGCTCTGGGGTGCCCACAAATCCAGCTCCTTTCCTGCCTTCGCATCTCTTCCCCCCTCCCCTCCTGTGGTAAATAGCCTCTAAAACAAACACACATTTTTAAGCATTATGTCACTTCTGGGCAGCAGCCAGGGGATAAGATTAGCACCACTGTCATCAGAAAGAGCAAGGGCTGTCTCTCTGATGAATGATATTGGATCCTCAGGATTTGTTATTTTTTTATTTAATGTGCCCGTGTATTTTTGGATATGAATGTCCCCAGATAGCCTCAGGATGGGGGGGCAGGGGAAGGAGAGGAGTGAAGAGAGAGTGATAAGGGAGCTTTGCTGTCAGCCCATTTTCTCATGTCTTCATCTTTATGGGGGAAAAACCCCAAGGTATGAAACACAGGCCCCTTGCCCAGCTGGGTCACTCTTGTACCTTCTGTGCCATGAGAAAGACCAAAACACATTGAACAGTTAACATCACTTGGCTCCTCACTCTTTTCTCTCCCCTTGTGAATTTTTCATCCTTTTTTAGCTGCCTGGCTCTTCGGAATACCGAAGGTAATGTCAGCCCTGGCAAACTGGGAATCACAACATTTTGAGCTGGGCAGCAGCTGGTGAGTGGCCGTACGAGCCCATGGTTCCTGAAGCCTCAAATCTTTTCTTTCTCCCTTTGTCTGGTTTTCCTCTGTCCTCTTCTTTGCAGCCTCTGCTACAACCCCAGGGATAGAGGCCCCTTTGTGTTCTGTGTTTTTTACAGCATCTATTGCCATTTCTCACAACTGGGAGATCTCAGATTTGGAGAAAGCAAGTAATGACATTCACGTATCCAAAGACTTTCTCCTACAAATGTCAAGATGCCCTTTCAAAAGGGAGTAGGGGAAACAAATTCTATTTTTTGCAGCTATAAGTCAACTGTAGATGAACTTGGTGTTTATTTTTTGTTGGTTTTTTTTTTCCTCCCCAGGCTCTTACTTTCAAAAGAAATAATGTGTTTTGAATTGGGGAAAAACTCCCCAAACACAATCCAACAAAGAAGTAATTGTTTCTTGGAAATTATTTTAGTTGCTGATTTCACTGCTCAGTCCAATGGGATGTGAAGCAAAGACAAATGCTGTCACTAGGAACAGCATGAGGTTGCTTTGTGATCTTAACCCCCTGTACCCTTCAGATGGAGCATCTGTGGCTTCACCCACTGTGATTCATTAAAGAGATTATGTATTAAAACAGACATGCCTTCTGTTACCTGAGAAGCAGGGAACATCCTCATCACTGTGCCCTGATGGCAGCCTGTGCTGATTTCCTCATTTCTGTTCACCCATCAAGTGTGTCCACTTGATATCACTTGTCTGGGGTTGGGGAAAAGGATCCTTATTTCCACCTGTATTTATATAATCCCCAGTGCAATGGGGTGCTGTTCATGGTGCGAGAACTACAGCACTGGAAAAAACCCAACAGAAATCCAAAATGAAACTTGAGATAGTAGCCTTTCCTCAGCATAATTTCTTCAGTATAACCCCTGCGTTCGCTGATATAGAAATTATCAATTCCCAGTGTTATTGGAGCTAGAGCAAAAATCAGCCTCACTCTAATGAAACAATTTGCTTCTTTTCTCTCTGTGGGGAAGCTCATAAGCTGTTCTTCTATTAAAGGGGGGTGTGTTTTTTGGAAAAGGGAGAATATGGTCCCTTAAAGCATTGAGGATGAACACGCAGCACGTGGCAGCACTGGGATGACTGCAGCCTTCCCATTGTGTGACCATCCACCTGGGGCTCTTCATTCTCTCTTTCCAATTTATTTCCTTACATAGTAATGACCCAGAGGAGGGTCATCACTTTGCAAACACCATTTGGCTGAATTTTGATGAGGGATTTGAATCACTCTGACAAATGGGAGCCTTCTGCATGGCTGGTTCTAGAGGTGGGGGAATGAGAAACCTCTCACCGAGCCTGGCCTGTGCTGTGTCCTGGAGGTCTTTATATGTCCTGAAGGCCTTTATACCTGAGCAGACACATGCATGAAGGATTTAGCAATATTAAGGTTGGATGATGGAGGCGAGGACTACAGGGAATAGTAGCATTCAGCAAAGGGAAGTTCAGATAATTCAAGCAATTACAAGCAGATAATGGATTTATTTTTGTCCCTTCTCCTCTTTCCCTCTCCTTTTTTATCACCTCATTTCCTACCTTGTACCCATCTCCTCACGCACCTGGTGTACTTGGAGTGGTGCGGTAGTTGGGATATGGTTGCAGTGTACTCTTTGTACTTCCCAGGGCTTTTGAAAGGGCTGTAAGAAGCCAGGACATAATTTTACCTTCTGCAGAAGGCTGGGTACGCCCCAGGAGAGCTTGTGGTGGACTGGCAGTGGTGTTTTGAACCAGGTACTGGCCGATAACGCTTTGAGATTCAGAGTGTCTGGCGCTGCGCTGTGTTGGTGACCTCTCAGACCACTTGGGATCCTCCAGTTCCAAAAGGCAGCAGGAGAAATTTTTATCTAAAAGTTGAAGGGATTAAAAGTGCTTAAAGTGATTAAAGAAGCAATTAGTACTACCTTGTGTCTTCTTAACAGCTGTGTCAGACGTGTCCTACCTTTGTTCTGGAAATGAAGATCACCTGGGAATCCTTATGCAAAACAACATTGCCAGTTTATGACCTTCCAGCCCTGAACTCGTGTGCATTCTCACCAGGCTCTCAGCACACTGGACTCCTATCAGTATCCTGGGATGTGTTTTGAATTAGTGCCTGAGGGAAGAACGGGATTGAGTTGTGCACCACATGCCCAACTCAGCTGAACTTTCTTTTTATGCTTTTTATTAAAGTTGTATATCATCAGGAGAGTGTGAAAGTCACATTAGAGAAGGGGAATCATCTCTCCAGCACCCTGGCTTGTCAGGCTATTTTGCATAATAACTTACGGAAATGAACTGGCCACCTCTAATACTTGAGGACAGGCTGGGAGAGCAAGAGCCTTCTGAGGATTTTATCACAGAACAGCCTTATGTGGCACATCTGGTTTGTTTTAAGCATCTCTGTGTATTGGGAAGAGAGCAGCAGGGGATGGGGTGGGATTGCTTTATTTGAAATCTTTTGAGCCAACTGTTTATGATGAGAACAATGGTCTTGGGAAAACTGCAACCAGGAGACAGAGCAGCCGAGCACTTGAGCCACTAATGTGGAAATTTCTGTTGGGTTTTTCTACCTGCTTTACTTCCCTGCTGTCTCCAAAGGGCAAGTCCATGTGAATGCTGCTGTGGAGGCAGCATTTACCTTGTGGAATAGCCTGAAGAAGGCTGCAATTCAAATCAGCCCCCTTCGCTCCAGCTCAGTCTCTCATTAAACATCCCTCTAAGTGCAAAATCCAGCTGTCTAAATCATAGCTAATTATGTAATTATTCAACTATTGCCAGGGCTTGCTTGGCAATTTGGTGTAGTTGTGGTGAGCAGAAAATGGATGGAGGATACTTCTATGGGGCAGGAGTCAAAGAAGATCTGGGGATTTACAGCACTTGTGGCTTGGCCCACAACTACTCAGATTGCAATGCACAAGGTTCCCATTTGTAGCTTGAATTACACACCTGCCTTGGCACAGGTTCAGGAAAAGACATTACTTGAGTCACCACCCGTACGTTTCTGGGCCTTAAATTGAAGAATGGAGCAGTGAAGGAGAGCGAAGCTATAGATAACTCTGGAGAGCAAAGTGCTCCCAGGTTCTGAGATCTCAACTAACACCCCAAACACTGGGCAAACCTTCTGGGTGTGCAGTTATAAAAATACAGGTTTTCTCTCTGTGTCAATAGGCTCATCAGAAAGCTTTCAGAATTGTTTGGCTCCTCCGAGAGCACAGATTTAATACTGCCAAAAATCGAACAAAATGTAAATTTCTCTTGCACATAATTAAATAATGAGCAGCGACAATTTCCCAACCAGACTAAATGTATTGGATTCTCCTTTAGTGTCCAAAGTCTCCCTGTTCTTACCAGCTATTGTGTTTTTTTCATGACACAGCCTTACAAACTGCTGTTTGTATTTTACATTGGAGATCTTAAGGAAAGAAAACAATTAATTACACCTCAGAGTTAATTGGAATCAATACTTAATGTTTTTAGCTCTCAGTTAATTGCCAAATGATGTATCACTAGTTTGATGATGAAAAATAGATGGATATCTCAGGTTCTTCCTCTAGGGTGTCATTCTGTTGACGTACTAGCTGGCTCCAATGTTTTCCTTTCCCTCCTTCCTTCCCCTCTGTGTTCTAATTCTCTTGCTTTAAATCCCATGTCAAAGGTTTGATAATTTGATTATCAAAATATCATGGTAAGTTATAAAAACTGCAGGGCATAAGATGATATTTATTTATTGGAAGATACAAGGAGTTTTAAAGGGGAGCCTTGAAAAATGTTTCATGTTATTGTTCTCTTTTGATTCAGCTGATCAAGTGTTTGTTTCGTTTCTAGTCCACGGAGGAAAGGGAAATATATCTTTACTTGGTTCTCACAGAATCACCCAGGAGTGTCTGCAGTAATTGAGTGCCTTAAATTGCAGCTGGGGGCTCTCCTGAGGGTTTCAGAGGTGCACAGGCAGGTCAGACCTTCAGTACTTGTTGGTGTCCTGCCGATTTTCTCAAATAACAATTCTCCCCGTGCCCTGTAGAACTTGCAATGTGCTAAAAGAGTTATGTGCTAAAAGAGTTATGTGCTAGGCTGGCTGTGAGCACCTCCAGCTCTTGTTCCTGAGGGTCACCCCGACACAGCCGCTGTGCCCAGCCCCAGACTCTCCAGCTCAATAAGCAGCAATACAGCCTTGATCCAGCCAGCTCACAACGTGGTGTAATACACCCAAATATACCCATGCACTCAGTAGGGCTGACTCACACAGCACAAAATATTTCCACCAATAAACACCAATAACCAGGTGCCAAGTGTTAACTGCTGCCCTTGCTCATGGCAACGTGGACAGCCAGACTGAGGACCGAGTGTGGCTCTGGTCGCTGGAGGTGCCCAGTGGGTCTGACTCAAGTCTGACTAAAGGAAGTCTGCTGGTGTTAATGTTATATAGAAATTAACACTTAGACACATTCTGGTAGTACATTGACACCCACAACTTCTACTTGTGGTATCCAGCATTATTTCACAGTTGGAATAGTCATTTTATAAGCATGGTAGGGACTCTAGAAAATGTTTTGTCATTTCCTTTCCACTCAGCTTCTTCCCAGAGAAACAGGCATGCACAGAGCCCTGTTTATGATACCCACATTAATATCAAATTCGCGTGTGTAGGTGTGAGGATTGCAAATAAACACATCTTAAAACAAGATCTATCTCCCTTCCCTGAACTGGCATGCTCCCAAATGAACTCAATTGTAAAATTCTCTCATGCTGAATTTGGATTTTTTTCATGTATAAAAGCTGAAGCCCTCCACATGGAGTTAGGGGAGTGCTAAAACTCTCCAAGTATTTGGTGGTGGTGTGAGCACTGAGCAAGACCCAATCCATGGGAAAGGCAGACATGGAGTGGACTCTTTGCCTGCAGACTGGCTTTCCTTGTACTGTCTAAAGATGGCTATAAATGAGTGTGAAGAGCAATATTTTTCTGTATCTGCTCTCAGTTTTTCTTTCTGCAGTTGACAGCCCTTGTGCGTGGCCAGTTGTTCTGTTTTCTGTCTCTGCAGCCCTGCTGTTTGTCTTGGATGGCTGTGTGAGGGTGTTTTTAGACAAGTCCTTGAGAAACAAGGATGAAAATTAAGGAAGAGCAAGCAGTGAGTGCTCCCTCTCGTTTACAAGTTTTCACGATGCTGTGACCCAGGGCAACATCACCTTTTCAGGAAAGAAGCACAGAAAAAGCTGGAAGCAAATGTTATCAGTCCTGGTTTGGGATTGACGCTCAGTGATAAGGGCACACTTTGGAGAAGGGTTCAGCTAAGAACTCTGCATTGTGTTGTATTTTTCTCCTTCTTGTGGAGCCCTTATCACTGTTGTGAAACTTTCTTGGTTATGTGACCCATGTGGCAAAGGGACATCTTTAGGTGACCCCTTGTCAGTGCTGGCCTGAGCAGCAGTGGCTGGGTCTAATATTTATTCTTCAAGTACATGTTTTCTTCCTTGAGCTGGTTGAAACATTTGTAACTTTTTTTTTTTTGATAGAAAAATTGGATTTCTCATTGACAAAAGCAGACCTCTAGAATATCTAGTTCTATGCACTGTGAAAAAGGACTCAAATCTGAATACTGTTGGATAAAAACAAAATCAAGACAAAAAAAAGCTACCCCTCCCTTTCTTTTCCATATCATTATTAAAAAGAGATTTAAAAAAAACCCCATTATGAGATAAATTTAAAATAATGTGTTTTCTGGGGAGAAAATAGAATAGATGGATGACTTTCAGCCTAATTTAGTAACTGCCACTCAAGATACAACTTGGAAAGAACTTTCTAAAGCTGGAAAGTTATTCTAATGACATTTGTGACTGGGGAAGCATATGATTTTCTTTTGTGCTTTGATTAATATTCTCTATTACATTAGGCAGCTTAAAAACTGAAGGAATACTTTATCAGTGTTGTTCTGCCCTTCCTTTAATGGAAACCAACCTCCTTTTGTAAAATGAAGAAGTAAATTGGCCAGCAAAGGACTCTGCTCTTTTTCTGACCTGTCTGATGCAAAGCTGAATGTGTTAACTCTCCTCTGTGCAATCTGATGTGCATCCACACAGTTAAACCTGAGGCAACACACATCTAGGAGAAGGGAGATGTGTTTCTAGGGATGACTGTAAAACATTTCTCTGTGTTTTATTCCTTTTTTGCAGGAGCTGCAAAGCAGGGTGTGATTGTGTGCAAGCAACTCGGACAAAGCAAATGAAAGGAAGAGCAAACAAAGAGGAGGAGGTGAGGGAATTCATCAGGGAGTTTGCTTGCAGCCTGAGAGAGCTGCTAGCACAGGTCTAGGAGATGAAATAAGATTTAGCATAAGAGAAACCTGTCTCTCAGTCGTATCCAAGCCCCGCAGGAGACTCAAAGGCACAGGAATCCACACATGGGTCTCTACATCTGGAAGAGAACATGGAGTGATGAATTATTCATGACTTATCTACTTGTGCTCAGGAATTTCTCTTTATTCATAGTTCAGGAGCAGCGAATGAAGAAAAGGGATAAAAACTTTTATCACACCCGCCTTTTAATTTAGAAAGGTATTACTTGTACGGCTGTGGGCAAAGTCATCTGGACACAATGGTAGGGTTTGCAGGATGAGGTCTTGAATCATGGCAGGCTCTTATTCCATTTTTTTAGGCAATCTGAAATAGGGCAGAGAAAATCTCTGGGAAAAAGACAAATGTCTGGTAACTGAAAAATAGCCCCACAAATTTCCAAACATTTTTAAATTATGTGCAGCTTCATCAAGTCCTCAAAGAGCTGAAAAAGGGTTCTGAAAGATGCATTTGCAGGGGCTCTCCAGGCATTGCCAGTGCCTTTGCTTTAATTTGGAGCCGAATTAATCTTAGTCTTCCAGGCTGATAAATGTAGAAAGTCCTCTGAGAAATCAATTGATTGTTTAGCATCCTTGCAACATCTTAATGTAGATGAGAGGGGAAGATTTGTGCTGATCAAGACAGAGTTGGCTGTAAGGAAAGAGGGCAAGGAATTATTTTCCATTTTCTTGCTAAAATAATTCCCAGTGCAATGGACTTCTTGCAAAAATTCTCTCTACCCTTCCCAGCTGATTGCTATGCCCATGAAGCCAAACTTACCCAAACTTAATCCTCTGCAAATTGTGCTTTAACATATTACTTGGGAACTGAGGGCCCCAAGGTCCTATGTGGCCTGAGGAAATGGCCCTTCCAAAACCATGTGCTTTAATAATGAGGAATTTTGGAGACTAACTTCTCTCCAGTTTGTGGCCAGTTATGTCTTCTGTGCTGTTGCACAGATTTGCCTGTTAGCTCAACAGCCCTTTTCCTTTGCCAGGGCTCCTTCCCTCCTGCCCTCTCTCCTACACTGCATTAATAGAAAGCAACCTCATTACTCAATCTACTTGGGGACACATGCTCTCTGGTTTTCTATTTCTTCATTAGCAGAAACAATAGCGCCTTAACTTCCAAAGGTATGGAGCTGCTGTTCGGCCTAGAAGAGCTCTCCCAAATAAGCCAAGGCTCTTGTAATGTCAGGCTGCAGATACGCTCGTGTTTTTCTGAGGCAAATTGATAGCATGGTTTATTTTATTTTAACAGCTTCTGGGTTCGTACAAGGAAATGTATGTATGTTCTCAGCTAAAACCGGACACACTGGGTTAGAATAAACTAGTATTTTGAATGTTCATTAGCCAGAGTCCCATCTTTGGTTAACAGCTGGGAAAAAGTATAGGAATAAATGAGCTATTGGACCTGAATTTGTACCTTGTGATGGTGCTTCCCTTGGACTGCCTGCTCACTTCCAGAATCCCTGTAAAACCTAATGCAGGAAATGTTTTGTTTTTAGCAGGACAAGGTATAACACAGGCTCTTCAAGGAGTCTGCATCTCACATTACCTCCCCCTGAAAACTTCTGGCACACGTCTTTATTCATGTTTTCACCCCTGGTAGAGTTCCCTGCATCTCTGTGTGAAAGGCAGAGCTGTGAGAGGCTGGTTTTCCATTGTGGATGTAACGTAACAGTACAGGTTCAGGCTTGGGCAAGAATATACACCCCTGTTTATTCAGACCCTGCCTGTGTTGGAGGAAGATGTCTTTGGAGGGAAGCGATCTCATCTCAGGCTTTAGGCAGCACAAAACCTTTTCCAAACATCACAAATGACCTGTAGCGTCCAGCAGAGGGAAGCTTTGCTGGTTGGACGTTACCTGGCCTGGTGGGTCTCCTTGTCTTAGGGTAGTCAGGAAGGTGATGGTAAGAGAAAACATCTTTCTGATGGAGAGGCTGCCAAGCTGACAGGTACTTCTGGGAGCAGTTTGACAGAAGGCAGTAGTGCTGGCAATGACCCCCCCATACTACCCCTACACACTTCCCCAGTTGGGGAAATCAGCTTTAGGCTGGGGAGTGGTTGGAAAAGTCAAATCCGTCTTATATAGCCCCTAAAGAGGTCTTGTGGATTCAGTGGGCAATCAAGGGGAAGGAAGGCAGATGTTCAGTCTCACCTTGCAGCACAAAGCATCCTGAGCTTTTCTAAATTAACTGGCAAAGGCTGATCTGCCTCAGCCGAAGTCAAAGTGCAGATTGGATTTTCTGAATGTTTCTGCTCAGCACAAATCAAAAGCAACGTTCCATGCCAATGCTCTCAGTAAAAGTGACACTTTAAAAGGTCATGGCTGTGGAGTTTGTGTTCGTTTCAATTTATCAGTCTTGTAAAACTGTTGCATTATTCCCTTCTCCCTGCTAGACAGGCTATGGATTTGTTATTCCTTTTATTCCTTTTATTCCTTTCCTTTTTTTGTCAATCAACTCCTAATAAGGCATCCAAAGCAGATGACTGAACAACAGCCATTCTTGGTTCTGTTTGAACTCTGGGTTTTCCATCTTTATTCTCTACCCTGGCTGAGAAGACAATCCTTGGGCTGGTGCACTGGGAACTGGATTTTTCTAGTGCTCATAACAGCACTACTTTTTCTAGTAGAGACTAGAGATCCAGACTAGGAGTAAGAGTAGAGTGATTTCAGGATCAGGACTGGGCGTTAATCTCTACTTACTCTCATATGTTGAAATCTGCAGGAAAAATACCTTGGTTCCTCATTGCTGGCACTTGCTTTCCAAGGGGAGTTTGCTCCTGCAGGAATCCTCCCCTGGGTGTCAGCTGAAAAACCAGGTATTGCTGTAAAATGAGGACATTTGCATTCAGGAGGGGCATCATTAACGCACACGTTTCTTTGCTGTTGGGAAGGTCAAGGAAAGACATGACTTAAAGAAGAGTTGGTTTATTCTCTGCTTTGGAAATGTTGGTCTCTGCTGAATGAGAGGTATTTGCTTCATTGTGGCTCTTCCGGGCAGGGGAGTAAAGGGTGGGCTTGTTGCTTGAGATGCAGGTCATGTTTTTTCCCATCCTTTCCATCTCTGAACCTCCTTTCCTGGAATCTGCACTCTCACTTAAGTTCAGGACCATAAACAGGTGCTGCACAAAGCACTGCAAAAGGGCTCAGCAGCTGTGTCTGCCATAAACTCATGAACACAAGGGACGGAGCAAGGGCTGGAGGATACAGGAGCATCTGAGAGAAATGTGCTTGTGAAGGGAGGCAATACCTGGCCTGCCCTGATCCCTGTGCCTCTGGGTCAGTGTAGGCCCACCAGGAGAAGGGCACAGCATTTTAACCCCCATCCCTGTCTCTGTTAGCCCACACAGATCACATTTGCTGTGCTGTGAACCAAGGCTTTAAACCACACCCTAAACCACAGTGCTGGGTGCCCAACAAGGTCCCCTCTTACCTCTCGGTCCTTGTGCTTCAAGGCACAAAAATAGCAAAATGGAGAGTTAATACACGAACAACAGAGGGAAGGAGGGCAGCAAGATCACATTTCAAGGCGATCTGAATGTGGCTGATGTTTCTCTCCCTGTTGCCTCCGTGTGTTTGTGCTCTGCAGACAAACAGGTTGGTCAGCACAAGCCAGAGCAGGTGAACTCAAACCAAAGGCTAAATTAAACTAAGATGTCTTTGCTCTCTGGAACCCTAAATAATATCAGGTTCCCAGATCACAACTGAAGTGTAAAGGAAGGCCAGAACAACAGTGTTAAGAAGCCAAAATTTCCTTCTTGTTGGTTTTGGCTAAACCAAGGTGGACTGAGCGGCATTCAGCTTGCCAAAGGCTTTTGCCCAATTGTAAAGCACTGACCAAACACCAGTCAGAGGAAGTTTCTATTTTCGGTTTTAAAGGTAGGGGTAACACATGGGAACACATCCTCTGACTTCACGAAGGATTGTTGAGGACCAGGGAGGCAGCACCTGCCACAATTTCATTATGATTAGAGCTGGGAAGGACCATTGTAACATTTTAGAGACTCAGAAGTGGGTCAGATTCTTTTTCCTTGGAGACAAGGATTAGAAGACTCTTGACTTTCTAAATACACTGGGCCAAATGATGAACTGTTATTTTTTAGCAGTAAAGAAAGCATGAAGACAAAATATTACTGATTCCTTGTAGCAAGCCATGCATGAAGTGTCAAACACTGAAGCTTTGAAAAGGTGAAGCAAGTTAATAGATGCTTTTATGCACATGCTTGGTTGTTCCTGAGCAATGCTGGGGATATGTATTGTTGTGTTACTTACCTTCTTACCCTTAACCTGAGAAAGTACAGGTTTGGATATGTACTTCACCTGTTTATAGAGCACTAGCTCAACCCTCCTTGCTTTGCCCTAGGGAAACATTCATTGGTTGAGTGCTGAAAGAGGTGAAAAGAAAGCTGTGTTTAGTATTTTGCCCGTTTTTTTCTCCTCTGAATCCATTCTCCGGTTGATTTGTTTGTGTAGGCCTTGGCTGGTGTCTGTGTAGAGGTGGGAGGTAAAGCCTGCAGTCGATGGCTGGATCTTCAAGCACTGAAGTGACTCCTGTGCTGGGCTGTTTTGTTGTTTGCTGTTCTGAGGGGATAAATCACACTTCAGGGACAGGGACTCAACTCACTCTGAGGGAAATCTGCGGCAAAGGTTCAGCTCTAAAGAGCATCAAGCTGAGCTGAGCGTGAGAGGCTTTTGTCTCCCAGTGCAGAGACCTCAGAAAACTTCCCTGCACACTGGCAAGGGTCTTGTTTTGGTTCCTTTCCCCCCCCCATTTATCTCTTTTTTTTTTTGCCTTGCCAGATTTCATTAGTTGTTGAGGAATCATTGAGGCTTGATTGCTCGGGCTGCTCCAAGCCCCTTCCTGAGAGATTAGTGGGAGCTTTCACGAGCTATTCCCAGGGTAGTATTTTGGGTGCTACACCATGATTTGCCTCAGTGGTCCAAACTGAGCAGCTTTTAATTAGTGAGAAGACTGTGCGAGGAAGGCTGGCTGATAGAAAGATTGCTGGTGAGCAGTGATCTCACAGAAGTATTTATTTATTTATATTCCTGGAGTGATGCAATTCTTAACGGCAAGGCCCAGATTACCCATTGTAGATCGGGAAGAAAGCAGGGTTTGGATTGAAAATTCCCTGATGGAGCTGAAGTGAGGGAGGCAATAGGTCTGATTCCCAGGTTCTCTCCTACCCCAAAGGCAGCCTGTGCTTATGCAGCCTCTCTGCATTTACTTTGAGAAGGCAGACCGGGGGAGTTAAAAGTGCAGGAACCTGAAATAATGAGCGGATTTTATTAATTTGGCCAAGTGCTTGCGAATGTGGCACTGACCTCAGATGAAAAAAAAAAAAAAGGAAAGGAAAAGAAAAAGAAAAAACATGTTAACACGTTGGCAAGGGAAAAATCGATCTGCAGAGTGGATATATTTAGCTCATATTCTCTACATTAGGGCCTCCTCAGATTTTGAATCTTAATGTCTGCTTTACCAAAGAGGGTAGCATCCTGCAAAGCTGGATCGCAGGAAAGCAACACTTCTCCTTGCTGCCAGACTATTATCACAGATGATGTTAAAAAAGAAACCACTGATTCATCTGCAGTGACTGCCAGGAACTCATGCAAGCCCCACAAATCATGCTGCTGGGCAGACTGCACTTCCAAAAGCAGCTATTAGAAGTGTCGGCCGTTTTCTTGCTCTCTGAGTTAAGAATCGATTGGGAAATGGCAAAGAATATTCAATGCTTTCAGAAGTTGCTTTCTGATTAATTTCTCTCTGAGTCCAGCTGTCTCCCTGGAGTCTTGCTTTCAAACTTACAATGTATATTTACTTTTATAATCTGCTTTTCACCTGAAAAGAATAATAATCCCCATTTATTTTAAGCTTGGCTGAACATGCACTGGATTCAGAAATTAATTTCTCTCTGCTCTTAGCAGTTAAGCTTTGAAGGATAGATCCTCAGCTGCTATAAATTGTTTAGCTTCACTGAAGGGTAGTGCCTGGTGTCTTTAACCTCTGGAAGCAAATCTCAGCTTAGAAACCATATGAAAATTGATTTTCCTTGTCATGTCATTATCTTCATTTGGGTAAATGGTGTAACCGATGAACTTTCAACTCAGTCCTGTGAGGCTCTGAGTGCACCCAGGGACAGGGCAAGCACCTGCCAGTGAAGTGTTCTAGAGCCGAGGTGAGGGTGCTTAGCATCCTCCAGGGAAATACTTTGTACCTCACCTTTTGGGCTCTGCTCTGGAACTGTTTCAGTTCTGCCAGACTCAGACCTTCAAATCTCAGACATCCACCCTGCAAAACTCAGGTGCTGAACTTTAGAGTTCTGAGATGATTAAAAAATAGCCCCTGGGTTGGCTTGCAGTTCACCTTCTGTCTCTGAAGCCTGGAGGGATGTTCTGACAACAATTAAAACCGTTTTTAATTTATCAGTTCAGGTTGTTGCCTAGGCTCTGAACTCCATCAAACTTTGTGTAAAGCAGCAACAGCCTTCCCAGGATTTAGGTCTGTATCTGGTGGATTTGAAAGAGGACAGTCCTCAGACAGCAGTTGGGGACTGAGCTACTTCTGCAGGTCTGTGGAGCAGAGAGTGCACTGAGACCTTTGCCAGGGTATTTGCCAGATCAGGCAGTAATCTGTGGGGCTGATAGAACCTTTGCAGCTGGAAACATCTCTCTTGATAAAGGAAGAACCTCTAAAATTGGATTTGAAGGCCGTTTAATAAACCAAGGCTAAGAAAAAAATAAGTGCAAATGATTTTATATTTAAAGATTTTTTTCTGGTCAGGCAGCAGCAAATGTGCAACAGGGCTCAGAGCTCTCAGATCCACTTCTGTAACCTGTGAAATCATAAAAACTGCATTGGAAAGGACTTGGCAAAGGCTTTTTGCTCCATACCTCTGGCTGCAGGCAGGATGTCGAACCTGCTGTTAGAAATTGCCGGTGATGATGGTTCCATACCCTCCTCTGGCAATTTATTTTAGTGCTTTAACTGGCCCTGCAGGTCACACACTCACCCCGGTCTTAAATCACAGTGCTGCTGGTGATGGGCCCTGAGGAAGCATTTGGTGCAGGAGGCGAAAGTATCACACAGTCTGGCAAGTTATTGCAAAGTGCTGCAGACGCGGATAAATTGGCATCTCTGCCGAGCTCTGCCAGCTCTGGAGTTCAGGAGCTGCCCTTGCCTGCCCGGCATATTGCAGGATAATTTATTAACATCTAATGGACTCTCTCGTTTCTTTCTGTCTCCTTGTGAAAAGCAAAGGGTGTTTCCTTCCCTTCTCCTTCCTCTACCTATTCTCTGAAATGCTAAAGCATCTGACTGCCTCCAAGCAAGGACAAACTACAAACACCTGGGTGCTGGGGGTTTTTTCTCCTTCCCCCTCCCTCCTGAGCTCTGCAGCTGCAGGAGAGACCGTTCTGGGGCTGTGAATGGCACCTTCTCCCTGTGGCTGCCCTTCGATCAGAAACAGCCTCTGGCTCTCGTCGCTTGATTTAAAGGGTCCTTACTCTGCTGCTGACCTGATTACCTCATGATGAAATGATGTGGGGCCGTGACACTGAGGCATGATGTCATGGGCCTTGACATGTCACCAGAAGAAATACAAGCTTCCTGGTGCTGGAACTGTATTACAAGGTGATTTTTGTTCCCTGTGTGCTGATTTAAGGGTAAGGTAGTGCACTTATCCCATTCATTCCTCCCCACTGAGACCACCGTGACCACTAATTCTGCTGGGAACCTCGATGCAGTGTGGGTATTGGCAGCAGCACACCCATGTGGGGCGGGAGGTCTGGATGTGCGCTAAATGAAGGGCTGGCCATAGGGCTGTGGCTCTGTGCACAAACCCTGCTCATCCAGCAGCTCTGCTCTGCTCCCAGATTGCTAATTAGATTGAAGCCTGAAGTCTCTGGATATCATCCCATACCTTTATTTGAAATGATTTATCATGCTATCTAAATCAATCCCCGCAGAGAGATGTTACGAGGTTTTGTTTAAGATGCTGTACACACCCTGTCCAGTGCAGAAAATGTTCTTGGCTACATGAAAGCCAAAGACTTGGAAACCGACCTTAGGACTCTTTTCCTGCACACCAGCCGTGCTTTCAGTGGTGAGCAGTCTGACAGGTCTTTGTCTCCTCGGATGGACACATCTGCTGGGGATGATGCTTTTATCTCTCTTACCCCCATCCCTGATAAAATGCTTGCTGTGCTCCCTGCTGCTCAGAACCTGAATCTGTCTCCATTAGGGATCACACCAAAAACCTCAAGAGTTCAGAATTCCGGGTATAAGGCAAGAAAAGTACAATTGCACGTGGAGACACAAGAGCCATCTCTGACACAAAAAATACCCTGCTGTAATTTACGTCCTGTGTGTTTCCCTAGTGAGCAGAGCAGGATTTTTGCTTGTGATTTCACTGGAAGAATTGGGATCTGGAATGAAAGGTGACACAGTGTGCTGCCTAGGTCTATTACTGTCAGTTGTCTTGAGCTGGTAGATAATTCATGGCAAGTAATTTATATAGCACTTTTACTTATCCTGCCCTTTATCTCATCTGTGGTCAATTTGTTGGAAGTCCTTCTAATTAGAGTTGTCTTTGCCAATCACATGGTTTATTTGTATTAGCTCATTGGCTAAATGTAGCTCTTACAAGGCATTAATGATATATAACTGTTATGAGAATAGGAAGAACTCCTTTCAACTGGAAATAATTTTTGCATTATTTAAGAAAAATCGAAGTCAGATGAAAAAAGATTTTTTTTTACCAAAATTGATTTCTTTTTAATTTCAGAGGCTTTAAAAGATCTGCTATATAAAACTGAAGCAAAAAAACCCTAAGTGCAGCTGAAAGCCAGTGTTTTATTCTCTAAATGCTAAAAATAAACATTGTTATTCCCAACCACTTCTACCCATCTTTCTGACAAAGTCATTTCACATTAATCAGTCCAAATTTGTGAAATGTTTTGGATGGAAAAAAAAAAGAAAAAACGTCAAGTCTGTAAAATATTTCCTAGCTCTATACATGATGATAAATTTGAAAACCATTTTCCTGCAGGATAGGAACATTATCCTTAAATGCCTTTGTTCCTTCCAGGGACCTCATTTGCTGGAGTATTTGCACAAAAGGAAGCACAAAAGAGAGGTGAACAAAGGGGAAGTGGTTGAAAGATTGGAGTGAATTGGAATATCCCAGACAGCAAATGGAGGGCAAGAGGGAAAAGACAGATAACAGTGCCACCAAGCTTATGAGTGGATCTGTTCAGCCCTCGCCTGGGCTGGGGAAGGAGCTGCTTTGATGTTTCTTTTCCCTGCTAAAATCAGCTGATGAGTTGTGGGTGGGTAAATGAGAAATACAACAGTATTTCCTTGTTATGTTGGATATCCGGTGAATATTGGCTCAGAGGTAAAACCTTAGAGCAAATCCTGCAAAGATTTGCTTCATGTCTGTTTTGTGAACAGTAGGTTTGGTTTCTGGGTGCTAACACAGGTCTTTGCTCACAGGGTGCAGGTTTTATGCAGATTCCAGCTCTTGAGAGTCCATGTGTGGCTACTGCAGGGCTAAGCTTCAAAATCACTGTGGAGAGCAGCCTTGTTACAGTCAGCTGGGGATCTGCCTGCTCAGATTATCCAGGTAATCCATGCAATCTGAGATTACCATCCAGACCCTGAGAAAAAATTTGGGTGTGTGCTTTATTTATACTTATTTCCCTACTGATTGACTCCTCTCTACCAAAATACCCTCCAGCAGGTAACTCTGAACCTGATTTTCTTCTCTGCATTTTTGCCATGCTAAATAATTTAACCTCTGAGGAAGTTTTGCCTCAGAAAAGTGTGTGGGGGACCAACACTGCCCACCCGAATTGAAATTATGCAGATCTGCCTGCTAGGGAGGAAAGCTGAGTATTTTCCTTTCTGCATCATCCTCCTGCCGCCTGGTCCCTCTGTTCCAGACAAAACCATTTGACGCACGAGCCTGTGCTTTTTATTCTGGGAACTGACTGCTTTCCCCTCTCCTCTCCCCGCTCCACCTCGCCTTCATTTCTCTCTCTGCTGAATGTCAGAGTATATTGAAGAAGCAGCATTTTATTATTTATTTTTAATGCTCTTTGGCATAAATATTCCAAGGGGCACAGACAGCGCCGGATCGATCCCGGAGCGGTTGGGCGGCAGGGCCATTCACACCCTGAATTTAATTTGCCAAATTGATCTATGGAGATGAAGACAGGTTGCAAAAGACAAACAGCCCTCTGTGCTCTGCTCTGCCATTCCCTGGCCCTCAGAGCAAGAGGGAAACCAAAGTTACCGTGAAGATATTGACTAGTTTCAGGCTTTGCATAAGCAACAGCGTTAGAAAAACTAGGCGTGAAATTCAGACTTGCTTGGGAGGAAGCCAGGTCTGGGTTTGGATTTGGGTTCTGGCTTGCCACAAATCTCAGCCCTAGATTCAAGCCTCTGGTAGGTTTGGCAGTGTTTTGTATTGTTTGTTTGTTGGGACACAAGGAGTCACATTCATCCATTCTGGTTTTTATTTAGATTGGTTAAAATCTCCAGGGGTTCTCTTCACTTTCCCTTCTCCAGTAAGCTGACTGTGGGGCAATCCAGTGCAGTAACAATCATCTGTGCCAGTGGGGAATGTAACCCTGTGGCTGGAAGTGCTTCTTAGTTATGGAAAAGAGAGGGGAGAAATTTTATGGGTGAAGCCTAATCCAGTTCCTATCTGTGACAGGGGGAATCTTCAGCCTTGGTTGGTAAAACGGGCTCTGCCTTCAAGTACTCACCCCAAGGGACAGATGCATTTGGAGCCTTATGTAAATTCTTCAGTCACATTGTGCCTTCAAAAAGGGGTGAAAAAATCTTTGCTGTGCAGGCTTCCTACTGAGATTTCGCCCAACCCTTCCTCCAGAGCTCCTGAGGCAGGGGGGACACTCCCTGCGATTTGCTGTGGCCGCTGCTGGTGCCAGCTGGAGCTCAAGGACAACAGAGCATGAAAAGGAGTAAATGGGATTTGGGGGTAGCATGGCTGGTGGGTTTTGTTTTTCATGTGTGCATGCTAGGAATGTCTGAATCATTCAAGCAACTCTAACAAACTTTACGTGGAAGATCTGAGACACTGGATGGTGTTTTCTCACTTTTAAGGTGCTTTCTACCAAACACAGCCCAGAATCAAATACGAAAAGATCATCCCAAAAGCAAAGAGATACTTGGAGCTTAGTCTAAACTTCACCTGCTTTTCTCATATAGTGCCGTTGCTTTTATTTCTTTAGGCCCAGGCAGGACCACTGTGAGCTCTTCTCCCTTTTCCTTTGCACCTGCTTTTATTCTTCTTCTAAGTAATAAATAACTTTGTAAAGACCCTTTTATCCATGGGTTAAACAGTGCAAAGAAGAATGAAGTTACCAATGCCTGACTTTGTTCTTCTAAATCTGTTGAGGATGTAGAATAGTCTAATTTTCTTTGTCTTCCAGTATTCAGTGCTACTTTCTAGTTTTTCCTTTGAGTGATGCTCCCCAGTAATCATAGAGAAAGTCCCTGAATTTTGAAAAAAAAAAAAAATCATATCTCACAAATATTCTTCTTCTCACAGATTTTTACATGTATCAGTATCAAATTTTTTGTGTCAGCACACATTTTTTGCAGGAATATTTGTCATAGGTCTCACTCTGGGAATTTTGCAGCACACTCTGGGAAGTCTGCCCAGCGCACAGCTCTTAGTCTGAAACAGGGGAAATAAAAGCAACTTGCATGTTTCACTCACCACCAAATTTTGTTTTAAAGTGCCTAATACACGGTTTTCCTGTTAACAGCACTAAGAAAACAGTAGGGGAAACTGTAAAATAGAGTAAATGAAGTAGGAAGATGGAGTTAGAAACCCCCTTTATCCTGGGCATGTCCTGCACCAGCAGCTCTGGGGCTCTGCTCCCAGGGCTCTTTTTAAAACACAGGCACAGTGACCTGCACAAAATCTGTCCTCAATCCTGCTCTGGTCAAACGCATGTCCCAGTGGCCAGAAATAGCTTTGTAGCAGTTGCACAAACACAAACGAGTCACAAGCTGTAAAAACAACATCGTTGTGGAGGTGAACTTGACATACATCACAGCCTCTCTCGGTGCCAATCAGATAGGTTTCACACCTCGTGGATCCTCGTCCTTTATCACTCCTGCCATCGTTTCAGCTACACTGAAAGGGCAGAAAAGCATGAACAAACTGTTACACTTGGCCTGACAGACATCTCTACTTTCAATTACTCTTCTGTAAACAGATTGGAGATAACAAGTGCAGCCATCTCGAATGGCTCTGGCCGCAGCCGCGGGTTGCTCAGGAGCTCCTTGTGCTTGCCTGCTCATCCTCCCTGCAGAACCTAATTGCATTGCACCTCACCTTTTTTGTTTCCACCCTCCCTTTTGTTAGGGATGAGAGTTATTTACACTCTGGTTTAATGTCAGTGAAAACCTTCAAGGAAGAATGTGAGATGCACTGACAGGTGCCAGTCACTATTTTTCAAGAATACATAAAATCATTCTTTTTTTCCAACATCTTTATTTCAGAGCTTTCCATTCAGGTCAGGTGAGGATTACATTTCATGCTTGACATTATCTGGCCCATCATTTTTTGAGTAACGGAGCCCACCATGGCCATGGCTTGCCTTGGTGTCAGTGGCCCATGAAGCAATGGCTATTTGTCCTTCAGCAACCCCTCCGAGTCATCTCCCGCCATGATTTACAATGAACTCCTGTTCCTACAGTGGCAACTGGATGTGTGGCAGGTTGTGAGTCTTGCTGCCCACCACCTTATTACTCTTCTGAATTTTGCAAGCAGCAGATCTGAGATGAAGTGCCTTCATCTCTTGTTACATCATCTTTCATTTCTGAGGCCCGTGCTGTCTGACACAGGGACGCCTTTTTTTAATGTGTCTACACAGTGTCTCCAGATATGTTATCAAGATGCCTCAATAAATAGGGCATAAAGAACATCATATTTTAGCAGTCATGCCAGTAGCTGAAATTGTCTGAGGTTATAAATGGTTTTTGCCCAACTTAAAACAAGTTTTACTTTGGTGGCTGAGAAGGGAGGTGCATGTTTTGCCTGAAGGCTGCTGAATTAGTCCTTGGGAGAGGGCGGAATTTTCTGAATCACAGGCTCTCTGCCTCATCTCTGTCCCCCTGAACTCTGGGACAACATTCCTGTAGCTTTCCACGGAGCTCAATCAATCCCTTATCACGCAGCAGTTGCTGATCCTCCTCCAACACCAGAGGCCTTATTAGTGCATTCAGACATGATAAAGATTTTGATTTATTCATCAAAATTTTTCCAGCAGCAAATAGAAGTGCATCCCCCTGTTTCACACTCATATGCCTGTACAATCACCCCTGCTGCTTAGATGAGGGGCTGATTTCCATGCCAGGAATCCTGCTTTGTGCCAGATTCCTTTATTCTTCTTGGAACTTTGAAGATATATTATGATGCTAATTAATTCCTTTCTCAAGAAGAGAATAATTGCAAGTATTGGAAGCAACTTCATCAATGTGGGGAATGAAGGCAAAAAGATGCTCTTTTTATTTTTTCTTTCTTTCATTTTTTGTTTCCCTTTTGATGCCAAAACTCACGAACTGATCTGACTTGTGGGTTCTGTCATTAACCCCCTGGGAACTGGAACTGGCTGCCACTGGTGCCACTCACTGGGATTTTCCTACTGAGACAGAAGCAAATGTTCATTAGTGGAAGACATTAATTCATTTTTGCTCAACAGGAGCTTCTCGGCCGTGTGAGGTGTGGATTTGGACTTCTGTGGTTCCTCTGTGAATCTTGGGGGGATGCAGAAGGATGGCTGCAACACAAACTTTCTGTTCTTTATGGATCCTCCCCTGGGAATCCCCTGACCTTTTATATGCCTGATTTATATAATCCTCTCAGAGGACAGAATAAAGGGGGGGATATTATCAGCCAATTAAAAGGTTCCCTCCTGAGGAGGGTGGAAAATAGCAGACGGATGATCTATTTTTTATACAACATCAATTACCACCCTGTTGGTGGATGTTGCACTGAGGAAGATCTGTGCTGTCACGTGCCTCTCCCAGTTTGAAGCCCTAGGAAGAGAAACCCTGTGGTGGATTCCTAAAGATGAGTGGGTAATTAAATACTTGATGGTTGTGAAATGGACCTTTATGACAAACCAACCATCAAAACTGCATTGGCTATATCCTTATTTGCCCCTAGCTGTTCCCTACCAATTCAAATATGTGTCTAGATGAATAAGTAAATAATGTTTAAAGCCAAACGCTGTTATTCTATTGCTTTTTTCTAGGAATCTCCCAGCTCACACTCACACTACACAATCTCTGTGGTATTTACTCACAGCTCCATCTGATCTGCCTCTTACTTCCCTACTTCCAGCTGCTCTTTGCATCCAGTATGCTGCCAGCTATCTTCAAAAGGGAATGTGTCCGTGTGCACTCACGAAGATATGCAGTGCCACAGCATTTACATCAGGGTTTTGGTCACACGTGTCAGATGGGAAATAAAAGATGCGACAAATGGGAAACAGTTACTGCAGGCTCCAGGCTGTTAAGTAAAATACTCTGTAAAGCATCTTGTGGAGAGGGAAAATTTTGCCTTTCACAGATAAAACTGGGTGTTTCTGAGGTAATTCTAGTTCAGAGAAATTTTTGCAAAGGGAGATTTCTGCTGTAGCATGTGGAGATTGTTGATCCATGACTGTAGACCTGGAAGAGAAGACAACAGTACAGAGAAGGAATGAGGCAGAGCTGGAGCAAATCTGAGAATGGTAACTGGGAGCTTGGTCCCAGGGCACAGCTTCAGGGAATGGCTGCCTTAGGCTTTAGGAAGGACCTGTCCTGCCAGACAGACACCAGCATGCTAGAGGTGTTCTGCTCTTAGAATTGAGATGCTGCTCAGTGTCTTTTGAGCCCCTTTTCCCCCTGGGAACTGTCTCTGCTACTTGCTTGTCTCTTCATCTTAAACTATTTTTCAGAACAGGATCCAGCTGTAAAGCTTCCACCCACCCTGGTCCTGGTGTCAACATCAGAGATATTTTACTATCATTCATGGCATGCCCTGATCCTATCCCAAGGGGTGTGGGTGAGTTTGGACACCTCCACAGAGGCTGATACCTTCATTTAACTCCACACTGGGGCAAGGACACTGCCTACACTTCCTGTCAGAAGCTGTGTAGTGTTCTGCATTCCAAACAGACCAGAGGCTGGGAGGTTTGCAAGGCTGTGGCTGGACAGGGTCTCCAGTGCAGATGCATCCTGTGGAATGAAAGCTCCCATTATGCTGCCCTTTTAGCACGTGTCTGCCTCACCCTAATGGTGCTCATTAGTTTGTGTCCAGTCAGTCCTTGGCTAATCCATCAATGCCAGCTGTGATGGATGTGCTTGTGAGGAAGGGTGTTGGTGCCTGGGAGCTGCTGAGTGTTCAAAATCCAGGTGGGACAAAAACTCAACCCATCACTCACTGCCCTCAGTGGTGCCAATTCAGCAGCAGTGGTGTCAGGTAGCTGTGGAAAGCAGCACACTTTCAGTCCTGAGTTTATTTCCCAAGTCCAGCATGGTCCAGTCAACATCAATCAGGTCAATAAATGCTTCTCAAGGTCCTTCTCCAGTCTGTGCTCCTTGCTGGATATTTCATTTTGGTTGTTCATGAATCAACAGCCCACAGTGATCCTGGGTCCAAGGCCACCCTCTGACTGCCGACCCAGGGCTTCCTGCCTGCAATGATGTGCTACAGGTGCTAAACCTCATTTCAAGGAAGCCACACAGACATCCCACCTTAGACCCTAAAAGATGTGTGGATGACCTGGTGCAGCTTTTTGCCCAGAATGTCTGCCACTGATGGGCTACTTCAAGGGCTACTGTATGGTGAGGGTGTAGTGTCTACACCTCAAACCCTGTGTTCAGTTTTGGGTACCTCACTACGAGTCATTGAGGTGCTGGGGTGTCCAGAGGACAGTGGGGCTGGGGAAGGGTCTGGAGCACAAGTCCAGTGAGGAGCAGTTGGAGGGGCTCAGCCTGGAGTAAAGGAGGCTCAAGGGAGCCTTCTCCCTTCCTGTGACTACCTGACTGAAGGGTGCAGCCAGTAGGAGGTTGGTCTCTTCCCCCAGATAACAATTACAAGACAAGAGGAAATTATCTCAAGTTCTGCCAGTGGAGGTTTCTGTTGGGTATTAGGAGCAATTTTTTCACTGAAAGAGTGGTAAAGCATTGAAACAGGCTTCAAAGGGAAGTCGTGTAGTCACTGTCTCTGGAAACATTTAAAAAATGTGTAGATGTGGTATTTTAGGGGCGTGTTTTAGTGGTAAGCCTGGCAGTGCTGGGCTAATGGCTGGACTAGGTGATCTTATAGTTCTTTTCCAGCTCTAATGATTCTGATTCTAGTGAAGACCTCTGTGTGAGAGCGAGTGACACAAGAGCACTTCCAGATCCTGCACATCACTCACACATTCCCCTCTCAGTTGTGCTCAGACAGGCAGATTCAGAACTGTCGGGTTCCTCAGCAGCTCAGCTCTCCCCCACGTGTGCAGCAGGACCCAGCACCGGGGCTGTGGTGTGGAGGGGATCACAGACCCCTCTGCTCCTCCTGCGGCAGGTGACAACCCAGGCCACAAACCCCACCACTGTTTGCTCACAGGGAGAAAGACTGGCTTGCAAGATAAGGTCCTGCTAAGCTTTGGTGATATGATGAGGATGAGATGTGACAGCCGGAGGGACTGCAAACACCTCTGTGTGCTGCTCTGAGTGCCAGGCTGCTACATCCCAGCAGCACAGTGTAGCTGACAGCTATAACCTCTACAGAGAGGAAGCAATCACCACAAATGACCTGAAGGCAGACAAATAGAACTCATTTTGAGTCCCTGGTACATTCCACAGAGCAATCTGTACAGGAAAACTAAATGGGAAATTCCAAGTCCTTTTTTATTGTTGCAGAGGAGAACGTGGTACTGACCCCTGGTGAGTCAGTTTAGTTTGTGCGGGGGGAGCAGAGGTGTTTGTTGATTTAGGGAGAGGGAAAATGTGCAGTTGTAGTGAGGGATACCTGATTTAGGATGCACATGGAGTAACATGGGCAGCAGGTGGCAAACTGAAGATGCAATATCTTGTTACAAAACTAGCAAAATACATTTGCTGCAGTTAAAGTCTCAAGATGCCATGTTGTCACAAACCTGTAAAGTACATCACACTGTGAACTGGGAGATCACATTTCATTTCTTTAATGTATACAATCATTCAATCCTTTACAGCCTCACTGATGCTGCCCACTGTGCTGTTTGATGTTCAATTTCAGGTCACACACTTACTGGTAAATGTTCCACCACCGAGCTCTTCAGGCCTGTGCTCTGCATCTTAGACAGCGACTTATCTTTGGAATATGCCTCAGGTTTGGTACCAAAGTCATGGATTTGACCATTGAGATGGAGAAGGAGAGCAATTTCCTTATTTCAACCCAAGGCCAAGCACTGGTTGCACATGTTTGTGATCCCTAAAGGCTTCTGAGGAATGATCTTACAGCAAGACATTTTACAATTGACTCAGATAGTCCTTTCCCTTGCAACTATAACTAGAAGGACAGGATTTTGAAATAGGATTCATGGAGAATGATTAACACCCTTTCCTCTGTGTGCGTGCCTGTACCCTCTGAACTGAGACCCTGCCAGATCTCTGAGTTCAAGAATATCAGCATGTTAGGGGAACAATTAATTTTGAGACCAAAGAGAGGAAGACAGGATGTAAAGGAGGTGGAAGGGAAACCTGAAGTGATGGGAGTTTTCAAGAAATCCAGATGCTCTCAAGCTGAAATCATAAGAAATAATCACTTAATATCTGGGTAATTTGAAAAACAGATGACAAGGATGGTAGAAAACAGCTGTTCCAAGGAGTCTAACCAGGTTATTTCTCAGAGAGAAGAAAAAAAATGTCCTGTCAACTAAAAGGAAGATTTAACTCCTCGTGTTCTTGTGAACCCCTGTTGCACTGTAATGACACTTGCAGATTCTAAGGCTATTTTCTTGTTCCTTGGGACAACATGGATCCTGCTTGTTTCCATTCATCTCCCACCACAGCCAGACCCTATTCCCCTTATTAATTATCACTGGAGCTCAACACAAGTGCAGTTTTCACACCAACAGCCCCATATATCCTCCATTTCCTTCCATTTCCCTTAACTGTGCCAGTTCAGTTTACTGTGTTTGGCTTCTCTTGACGTGAGATTTTCAGCTTGCTCCATACAGTTTACTCATCTGCTCTCACCCTATTAAATTTCCTGGAGCAGGAGAAATTTGGAGGGTGCTGGGGCATCCTTTTACACCAGAGCATTCCTTGCTGAACTTCAACATCCTTACTCCCCAGATCCCGAGCTTTATTTCTCTTTTGCTTTGTTTGCATTACTTTAAATCAGGATGAATCCGAATAAATTAATTGGGAATTGTGAGTGAAAATTTGGTATGGGAGGAAACAGCCTCATGTCCTTTTATTGTTTAAAGTGGAGCATTCCCAGCGGGTAAATATCCCGTAGCACCACTGTGGAAGAGCAAATATATGAAAAACCACTTAGTACCACTAAGGATACTAATGTAGTTAAAACATTAATCTTGCTGCAGCTGTTGTCAAAACTGTCATAGGGCTTAAGGTGGTTCCCTACAGCTCCTCAGGAGAGAATAGCTCGAGTGTTTCGTACGATCTTAACAGGAGGAAACTGGATCCGGGGCATTTTTCATTTAGATGTACAGACAGACATGTGCTTCCTCCCCAGGATTCCTGTAGCCTGTTCTCATCTGCACAGTATCTGTGAGAGGCTGGACAAGCCCGGGGCTGGAGGCTGGAGAGAGCAGGTGGTGAGAGCTGCTGGGGACGCTAAGCTGTAGGATTTTGTCAGGATGTTTGCAGAAAATGGGAAAAAGTCCCATGAGAAGTGACGACGAATTTCTTACAGGACGCTCAAATGTTGCTGGGAGCAGCAACAGATGTGTCCTGTTGAGCTGCTACCCTCAGTCCTTTGTGCTGGGTCTTTTTTCCTCCAGGATCCCTCTTTTGGGCTGATCTCAGCAATCAATACCTCCCCCACATTTACCTTTTGCAGCCCTCTCTGCCTGGTGTTTTAGCATTAGTCCAACTTCCATTTCAGCTCCAATTAATAATAATTTATAGAGGGAAGAAGAGGGAGGAAAGGCCAGTTTCTTGGTTGCATGGTACACAGAAAAAAATGAAAAAGTTCTACATTAAGTCATGCCAGTATTGAATGCTCTCAGGATTTTCAGGAAAATCTCAAAATTTGGGGCCTGACACGAGGGAGAGGGCAACGCAGCTGGGTGCAGGACGCAGAGATGGCTGAAATCTCAATCTGTGAATGCTGAGGAGAGAGGAGGACCCTGTTCTTTCCTCACACGTCACCCCTTGGCATGTCAGATGGTGGACATGGAGGTGGACGCAGTGGGATCACCTGCAGCCCTGCTCTGGAAGGAAGAGAGGGACTTGCATCTTATTTTTGAAGGTGTCTGTTGTCTGTGGCTGTGGAGCAGTAAAACTCCTTTGTGTGGTGTCCTAGCATCAGTGAAACCCTGCTAGTTGTGTGTTAAGCCCTTTGTTCATGGAGAAAAGTGTTTCCTTTGGGCTGAGGGAGGCTGTAAAGGGGCTCGTGTGGACCAGGCAGGACAGGATGAGGTAGATACAAGTTTTGTAAATGATCTCTTGTGGTAAATGTCTTGGCTCTGTGACAGATCTGTGCTACCCAGCTGTGATCATCCGGTGTGCTGCACCCTAAAAGCTTCACTCAACTGCACACTGCACACTTGCTGATTTATTGTGACCCTCTTCTCCAACCCCTGGAACCCCAAATCCTGCCGTGGAGGTGCCCCCATTACTGACTAGATTCACATTATTTGATGTGTTGTCACAGATACGGCTTTTCACCAAAGCTGCACGTGCCTTTTAGCTGGGAACACAAAGCCAGCACTTCAGCACAGGAAAATTAACCTGTGTGTTTTCCCTCTGAATAAAAGCCAGTGTCACTGGGGCTGGAGGGTGAGGCTGTGCCACGGCAAGCATTCAGGTCAGTGTGTCCTTAACGGAGACCTTCTTTCAGCCGGAGGCCACTGCTATGACCTGGGACACTGCAAATGAGTGCCACCCGAAATTAAACAGCTGAAGCTTGCAGTTTTTCCCAAGAAATTTCAGTTCCTTTGAGGCAGCTGAAGTCAGATATTCAGAGCAATTCCTGTCATCATCTTAATTACAGTCTGAGCTCGGGGTTGGTCATTGATGTGGGGTTGCGTGGGCATCACAGACTCCTGCAAGCATGAGCTGAAACACTGCAGCTGACTGTCACCCCAGTGCTGGGCTGGGAGCCTTTGCTGTGTCTTTATTTGCTCAGAGCCTTGGCCAGATGCCTGGCACGGCACCAGCAGACCGGTCCTATTTCTATTTGTTGATAGATCGCCCTCATATCTGATACCTTGATTAACATACATTGATTTCTCCTCTTTCTGCTGGTGGAAAGGGTGCTCTGAGCAGCAGCCTGGGTTCTCTGGGAGGGGTTTCTGCATTGCATTTAAAACCCTCAGCATGAACCAGGGCTAAGCACAACATATATTTCAGGACTCGCTTTCCCCTGCCACTTAGCGGCTTTAAATGGCAAAATATTTTTGCAAAGACAAATTGCTCTGCAGGTACCATGCTGAGCTGCTGGAAAGGCTCCAGATGCCCCGAGGGATTTGAATGACTCCCTGCATCCCCGTCAACAAGGCGAGATGACTCCGAGTGTTTATTTTCCGCATATGAAAATTGGAAGAGTGTGGAATACTGACAACAAATTGCAGCACTGTTTCGAATGCAAGGCAGTCACGCTGCTGAAAGGCTCAGAGGTTCACACCACCTCAGCTCTCACAGGACCAGACCCTGAGTATTTTTTGTTTTAACAGCAGCAAAATTAAGACCATTTTCAGTATGCACAGGCTGCTACTGAGTAAGAAACAGCTAAAGCAGGACCATTCCCCAGCAAATATCCTCTGTGCCAGTATGATGAAATTTGAATGAACCTGTGACTCTGCCTCAGGACAAGCCATTAGATTATCAAACTGAAGAAGAATTTTATGTTATAGGTTGCTTGGAAACATGGATAAAAATCTATCCCTGGCCTCTTTTGCCCAGTTGCAATCCCCAGTGCTCCCAGTTTGTGAAAACACAGGGGGTGTCTGCAGTACCACAAACCTGGCAGTGGAAAACCTGTATTTGTTCTCCAGTTTCTCACACAGAGAAAGTGTGGTGACCTTCTGGGTGCTGGATATTCCCCACTGGAAGAATGGCAGAGATCCCAGCTTCTTTCTGCAGCACTTGCTTCCTTCCCCTCCTCTCTCTACCAGGTACCCTAAAGTAGAGGGGCACCTTCTGCTTCAGGTTTTTAACCCTTTTCTCCCCAGAAGAGCCAGGGAATCTGATTCACTACACGTGGGTTCAACATGCATGTTATTTATTAGGATCAGCAGCTCTGTAAAGTTAGGCAAGAAGTTGCTTTTCAAGGCCCTGGGTGGCTCTAAACATTATTAAACATGGTCATTAGAACATGCTTTTCCAACCATTGAACGGCTGTGAACATTAAATATTTTGGTTTAATAAGTGCTTGCTTTTTCAGCTGCTGAGTGGCCTTAATCTTTTTTTCCCCCTCATTAAAAAATGTTGTTTTTCCAGCTCATGAGCCACTGAAAATATTGTTCTGTTTTTCTCTCTTCCTTTTTATTTCTTTTTTCTCTCTCTCTCTTTTTTTTTTTTGAATTTGCTGATCAGTTTATTTTTATTTTAAAAAAAGGGTGAGAATTTTGGAGCCTTTGGCTAAAATAACTCGTTTTCAGCTACTAGAACAAGTATAGGGCAAGGCTTAAGATAACATAATAATCAAACCTTGCTTGTGTGAACAAGTTCCACTGAGATAAGAACATGCAAACTATCCAAACATCAGCAGATTGTCTTCTGTGTGTGCTCTGAAACGACAGATGAATCACACTGCTGCATGCCTGTTTTCCCACCTGCCAGTCAAGCATGTCCTATTGTGTCATCCCAATAGACTCAGGGTGCAAGGTATGAAGCAGTCCTGGGGTCAGAGGTGAGGCCTGGGTTTTGGATTCAGAACGAAGATAATGCATTTCACTTAAATTTCATTTCCTGTATTTGCTCTCTGAGGGAGCCCAGGTTACATAAGAAGAAAGATAATTAGGAAGAAAGGTCTTTTGCTAAAGCCTTAGACTGGAAAAGCAGCTTCTGCTGTGGGCTCTGTATGGCCATGGGAAAGTAATTCGGGCCATGGGTGTTGCCTAACCATCCCAAACTTCTTGGGATGCTCACCATGGCCCACCTGACCTCCAGCTGTCTTTCCAGGAAGGAGGATGTCTCTGCAGGTCCAGTAGTCTCTGTACTAGGACCACAAACTCTTGAGAATCACATCTTAAGAGACATTAATTGTCTCTGTTCAGCAAATAGATGGCAATCTTAGTCTTTCTGCCTAGTTCTCCCATAACATTAAATCCCAGGAATCTGCTGCACGCACAGGCTGCCCCTTACGGTGTTGCTACCATCCTTGCTCCCACAGATCCCTGATTTTTAGGGTGGCCCTGCTGGAGGAGGAGACACTGACAGCATGGAAGGCGGTTGGCAGGAAGTGGCCAACACCTTGCTCAGCTGGGGAGCTCTCCTGGGGCAGGCCGAAAGTGGCAGCTTTCCCCTGTGGCTGGGGCGTTTGGCTTTCTGCAGCTCCTAAATCACCCACTTGGAATGCTCTGTGCATCAGCCTGGAAGGGAGTCAAACCGTTTTATGAAAGCTGCAATTAGTGGCTTCCCACAAATAGCATGCAGCACTGACAAGTGGCTGCTATGTAATGCTGTTTATGGGCTTGTTTCAGGTAATGGAATTTCATTGCCTTTCAGGTGCTCTCGCCACAGGAAGCACATGTATTTTTTCAGCTCTGTGAATTTTTCCACTAAATTGCACAAATCTTTATGTTTGAGCAAGTGCATTGGAAACATTTTACTCTGCATTTATTTTGCTGTTCAGGTCCTTCATGAAAGGAAGAATAAATATGTTCTTCTAGGAAAACTGGGGTGAAAAAGCAAAGGGAGCAGAGATAGCAGGAAACAAAACCTGGTCTTCACAGAGAGTAAATCAGTGTCTCTGTACTGCCTCAGTATACCTGTGCTGTATTGGCTGATGAGGGAATCCAAAATTCCCCTTCTTCTCCATCTCTAGCTGTGGCAGCTCCTACCAACCTCTACCTGAAACCATATCTATCTGTGGCTTTTTTGGGAGACTGAGGATGTGATGTAGAAGAGTTTCTTCTGCACGGTTACGTGCTAATTGCTAGGCATGGAGCAAATCAACCTGAGACTTCAAATGACCTCTTTAACTGCAGTTGATTGAATGATATGGAATGATAGAATCTTTACGGTTGGAAAACACCTCTGAGATCATCGAGTCCAACTGTTAACCCAGCACCACTAAACCATATCCCCAAGTGCCACATCCACACAAGTTTTGAACACTTCCAACACAATTATGTTTGTGTTTTACGTGGGAACAGAGGGCAAGGGCAGGTTCCAGTGGTTCTGGCTGGCTTGTGTAGCATAACATTTTACCTGGGGTGATACATTGCCTCCAGCAATCCACACTCCCTCCCCGTGTGGTCCATGCTGAGCAGAGTCCTGCTGGGCTGCCTGCACTGGCATTTGATAGGAAAAAGTATCCCACATGAATAGCAGTGAGCAGAAACCCTGTGAGATGTGATCACTTACACTGAGCCTGTTAGGTCACGGTTAGAGGCATAAAGAGCATTTGTTGGGAAAGCTGAGCACCAAAGTGCACAGCATCCTCTTTTGTTCATGAGCCCTGCTGAAATCATGAGCCTCAAAGGCAAAAGAAGGCTGTGAACCCAAGGAACAGGTGAATCAAAGGCAGAGTAGTTGCTCCAAGGAAGAAAATTTGAAATCAAAGTTGCAGAAAACCAAGGCTCCTAATGGGATAATGCAGGTAATACTATCACACAGCACTAAAACAATACAGAACTAATTAGCTCAAATATTTGCTGACAATGTGGGTTTTGAGGGGAGGGGGGCATGGGATTTCATAAAACTTAATTAACTCATAGAGTAAATCAGTTTCATTCATTGCCACAACGAAGCCAATCAAGATAGGCTTACTGTTTGCTCATTTGGAAAACGATTAGGATTCCCATTTAGACTTAATTACAGTGCAAAGGTTGACAATTATCATCTTTGTGGAAGCACTGGATACCACAGTATCTCAGTTGAACATGTGCCTGTAATTATAGACATCATTTTCTTAGCAGAAAATGTAACCCACTTATTACCTGGATTTCATGCCTGTAATTACAGATAGTAGAAATAAAAAAAAGAAGTCAGAAGAGGGCTGGTGCTGAGTTACCTTGCACCTTTTCATAGTAAATTGCTTTGTGCAACTGTTTGTCACAAATTAAAATGTTGGTTTGTACTTTATAGTCCTCACAGAAGGGAATTTGTGGACATACCAAGGAATCAAACCAGCCACATGGGTCATATTTTGACACTGCCAAGAGCAGCACTGCCTCAGATTGGTTTGGTTCATAAACCCTTCCTCATACCTCCCTGAAATTTCTCGGGTTACACAGTACTTATCATTGCAGAAGCAAACTGCTGAGGGAAACTTGGTCAGTCACTTTGGAAAATCACAGCTTGATCTGAACCACAACCGAACAGACTCACCCTGCTGACCAAAACAAACCATGTTAATATTAAAGATTGCAAGCAGAGCTTGGCTATGATCATTTTTAATCCTGCCAAACAAAAATGATAAGCAGGTAGAGATTCCTCCCTTTTGCCAGCCCAAATCCCTCCAGGAGGCTGTTTCAACTCATCACATCCAGGGGCTGCGCCATGGCTGAGATAAGAGAAAAAGAAGGTTCAAAACAGTTTACAGATATTAATTACAGATAAGGCAGGAGGTGAAATGAGGACATAATAAACACAAGCTTGATTCTGTGTGATTTGTCACCATCCCTGGATCTCTGTTTATCCCATGGGCTTGTAAAGATGGAGGGAAAGTATTCTTTGGAGGGAGCAGCAACTGTGTTGAGTACTAAACAAGCACCATCACATTTAACAATAAAGTTGAATTAGCTTCTTCCCTTAGTTTTAATTATATTTATTTCCAAACTGTGGTTAGCCGGTGGAAATAGGCAAGACTCCAAATTTCCTATATTTGTTTCACACAGGATGTGTCTGACCTTAGATTAATGCCTGATCCTCCTGGGGAATATGGAACAGGTGACTTTGGGACCAGGGTATCACACTTTCTTGGGCAGGTTTTTGCCTGCTTGCCAGCTGAAATGCTGAGTTTGCAACAGATAGAGATGATTTGCAAGTAAATAGAAAGAAAGAATGACTTTGCACTTGTATGTCCCCTTTATTTTCCATGCTCTGTAAAGGAATATAGCATTCAAAATTTTTTCCCACCTTTGCTGTGCTTCTTTTAAAAAACTCTGCATCTGGAAATGAGCACTGCCCCACCAGGAGGGCAAGGAACCCAGCTTTATCAGGTCAGGTAATCCCTGTGCACCATAATCAACAAATAGTGTCAGCAGGACTTCAGGGAGTGCATTTTTGTGGCTGTGTGGAAAGGCAGCTGGGAGTCTGGAGGCAGAAAGGGTTCTTTTTTTTTTTTNCAGGAATATTAACTTGTGTTTTCACTCTGGGTTGTTTTTATTTTTTTTCATAGGTGTAGATAAAAGGGAAGAAAACAAAGTTTTGAGCCTTGGTTGTGTCCTTTTGAAAGTTTAATGTTCACGTGCTTTTAATATTGCTTGAATGCTGAGCATTTTGTAAGGAGGATAAAAACAGTCATAAAAATAATAAAACAGGGAAAATAAGTCCTCACATTGTTTGAGGTGCTTTTAAAGCTGAAGGCCTTTGATTTTATTTTGTTTCTTATACCACATTCACTGGAGCTTTATGTAGCCATGGAGCCTGTGTGGTATTATTGTGCTGCTTTGGAAAAGCTGAGAGGGTGGATTTCTTGATGTGTTGGCTCCCAGCTGCCTGGCAGCACGAAGTTCCTTCAGATGTCAGCAGAGAATTCTCCTCATCTGCAGGCTGAAGAGCCAGCTAAAGCCCTGGAAGGCCAGGCACTGCCTGGTGTGACAGCAGGAGGACTTCCACATGTGTGCTCACGTGGGAGCTCAGAGCTGGAGCATCTTGCTCACTCCGAGCAAGTCGGAACAGGGCAGCTGTGCCCCTGACACAGTTTTCAGAGCAGGATGAATGAGCTCTCTTTTGAACTGCTGAACTACAAATTCCCCTCCTGGCCCAGCTGCCGTGGTGGGTGGGACGAGCGGGAGAAGAAAGAGTTGCTCAGGGAATAAGGCACCAATAGGGGTGTGCAGGTGTGGGTGGTGGGAGCAGCTGACTTGCCAAACCCACTGGAGTTCACTCCACCCAGCTGAGTGCAGTTGGGAAATCTGGCAGGGTTTGACTGCCTGGTACCTGGAAAAGCTGATTTGGAATGCCTGGTATGTCCAACCAACCCACAGTTAAGGGATTGGTTGCAATGATCAGAGGTTTGAAGAAATACACAGGGTTGAGAAATATCCTCACTTGTTTAAAAAGTAAGGATAATAGTTAAAAAAAGCACCCAAGGAGAGAAGAATCCTCTTAAGAGAAGGAAGAAGGAGGAAATGAATGGAGCAGAGATTGTTAGCATACAGCAAATCAGGCCTATTCACTGATTTCATGCAGAACTAGTTGTGCCACTTTGGTGTTTATTTATCCACTACAGGAGTCCCAGATATGAAAACAGACACGGAAACTTGTTGGCACACAGGTATTTGTCATCTGGCAGTAGAGACATGTGAGATCCCAGGCAGGAGCTGCAGTGCTGTGCATAGTTCCTGCCTTTGGAGTGAGCAAGAACCAAAATCTTAAAGATGGGGTTTTGAGGTTCAAAGCCAGCACTGTAACATGTGGTTACAAATCACTGGCCTTGGGAAGATGGGAAAAAAAAGACTCAGGAGCAAAGAAACTTGCTGAAAACAACCACCTGCAAGCTTCACAGAGCTACATTTATTTCAAACTACTTCAGCACCAGAACTCTTGGGTTGCATTAACTTTCCTCCCTCCCTCACCTTTAGTATCATCTTTGTCTTTTTTGGAAGCCACTGCAAAAATTGTACATTTCTGTCTCAACCAGAAGCAGGCTGAACATCCCTGTTGTTTCAACATTTCTGAATTAGTTTCATAAATGGAAGAAGTTATGACTTGTCAGTGTGAGTTTTGAAAAGCAAGTTGATTTTCATATCCTTATCTGAATTCAGCCTGTCTGTGTATGTTAAGTGATTAATCTGTTTTTGACTCTCGGAGATGCTGCCAGCTTAACAGTCATCAGCTTATAGAGGTGTAAACACCACGAGAAGTCAAGAAAAGTCCATTTCTTTTTAAAAAGGTTTCTGGAGGTTAAGCTCAGAACAAAATATATGTGGAGTTTTAAATTGCAAGGATAAGTAGCTGAGACAGCTATAGTGTTGCACAGATTTATAAAAAAAATTGTTACTTTATTATTGCCATCAGTCTGAATATAAAACTGAGCACAGAGGGACTTTTTTTCTCCCTTTGCTTTTTACCACAGGTATTTTATGCCAGAATTCTTAGCTGTGCTATTCAAAGGTGAGAGTGACTTTAGTGTGGTGGTTGTGAATAACTCTTGCATGGAGCAGGGGCTTGGTGACTAATAGAGAAGACTTTGGATGCACAAAGGTCTGAGATGCGTCGGAGTTTGCATTAAGAAAGGATGAGAAGCAATGCCTGAGGTCATGCTAAGCTCCTCCACAGGATGACTGTAAAATTATTTTTGAGAGAGATGCAGGTAAAGCTTATGTATAAAAATTAATCCAACTGCTCAAACCCAAGCAATACATTTTTGATACAGAGCATGTCGTCTTGGTGAGCTGGAGAGACACAAAATTAAAGGTGAAGTGGCCCAGATCACCTTGGCTTTGGTGTTTGAGGCTTTTGAGTGCCTTACTTTGAAAGAAAAATACAGAAATAAGTGCCTGCTGAATATGCTAATAACTTAAGAGTATTCAGAGGGGAGAGAAGCTGCTTGTATGTGAAAAATATCCTTGGGAACCAGCGCTAGACATTATGCAAAGTGAACGCGGCAGAAATGATGGGGAGAACAGAACTGCTAAACAGGTTTGCTGTGGTTTAACACGGGTCTTCTGCAGCAGGAAACTGCCCGTGCTGGGCAGAGGGAAGCCTGCAGAGGACTGTGGGAAGAGGCAGACCCAGCTTTGCATGGGAACATCTCGCCCAAGGATAGGGTCCAAAGAAACAGGGTGAGTGATCCAGTGCTGTGCACTGCGTGTGCATCGAGGTATTTGCTCTTGGCTACAGTCAATCAATAACTTCTCTTCAAGGCCTTCCAATCCTCCCTGAAGGAAACCCTGGGGGTGCCCACTCCAAGTCACCCCTGGTTTGCGAGCAGACAGCCCCTTGCAGGGGAAAAAGGAATGTCCAGTTTGTTCAGCGAGGAAGTACGTTTTGAATCTCAGTGTAATCTGACTCCCTGGATCAGGAGAGACAGTGCATGGGGTTTGAGACAGAAATATACCCCGTTCTTGAAGTGGTTGGGAAAAAGCAGCGATCTGTGTGGGAAAGCTGGAGAAATGGCGGGAGAGAAAAGAAAAATTACATGCATTAGGGGTTTATGCCTTCCAGACATTTACAAACTCTGGGTAATGCAACTCAGAGGGAATTTTAGTCATTCCAAGGAGGCTGCACGATTTAAGAGGGCAGGAGGGCTGCAGTTTGTTCTATGGTTTAACCCACAAATAAAAGCTCCATCACGCGGTTGAGTATCTGGAAGGAATTTGGGGGTGCATTTTTAGGAGCACAGACATTAATAAGGCATAGCTTTATTGCCTCAGTGACCTATCACCTCAGTATCATCTGGCTCTGTGCTGCCCATGGGATGGAGAGGTTAATGTGTAAAACACACCACATATTCAACAGATTTGGGGAAACAGAGACAGTCTTGAGGTTGTTGTACTTCTGACTTTCTTTGTTGTACTTCTGTACTTTCTGCTCTTTCTGCTCTATGCCTTAAAGACAACCTACCCAACCCATTTTCCCTTGTTGACCTACTCTCTGCCTTCCAGAGAGAGTTAAAACCAAGGCACCATGCAGATGAAGGGCCAGTGCCCATCATCAGGCCATGATCTAATTAAATTAAAACTCTGTTACAAGTCCTTTTAATATATTCTCCTACCTATTTCACTGAGTCATATCTTCCAGTCCTTTTCCTAAATAGCTGATACCTTAGGAAAGATCCTAGAGTGTTCCTCATTTTATTCCACTTGCAGAGGCCACTTTACTTTATTTAATACATATTGTTACCTCAAGCTTAGGATGAGTTCTCTAAGAATTTTTCTTAATAAACTGTATTTCTTGTAGAATTCTCCCTTTTCTATTCCATCTCCTCCTTATATTTCCTGTATTTTTCACATTCCAAAATGCTTTTCTGCCTTTTGACATGTAAAGATCAGACATATATCAGTATCAATAAAATCCCTCAATCTGTTTTGTGATGAACAACAGATGAGAATGACAGCAGTGAAAAAAACCCAAGCATTCTCCTTTCTTGAAAGCCATTTAAAAAAAATGGAGGGAAAAGTATTTGGAACTGGGATGAGAACTTCAGTCTACTGAGGGTTTAATTTTTATCCTTATTTTATTAGGAAAGGGAAACAGAGGCAGCAGGACTTGGCCAAATGAGTCAGTCATTCAGCCCAAGCAGATGTGCTGGCATGATTCTGGTGCCTTTCAGAAATAACAAGACTCATTTTGGTTGTGAAATACTTGCTGCAGTGCATTATCAGAGAGCCTCAAAGGGGTTCATTTCAGAGCCAGTGGTTTGAGGCTCCTCTGATGCGAAGGAAAAATAGATAATACCTCATATTTCAATCAGACCATGAGCAAGGACCCAGAGCAATCAAATTCAGCTCCTTTGCCCTTTATGCCATACTTCACATCTTACAGCACTAGGAGAAAGTTTGGGCCAGTGGAAGCTGGAGCAAACTCGAAGAGTTGCAGCAATGAATGGGACTGAGAGAAACCGGGTTTGGCCTCATGGGGACATTTTAACAGCTCTTTCTGATCTACGGGAGGAATAGCAGCAGTATAACTTAATTCCTGTCACTTCAGGTGTAAAGTGATTCAGTGATGATGGAAATTTCCAAAGTGATATACTCTTGATTTGCTTCCTTTCTTCTGCCCCTCTTGGGACAGCTCATCAGAGTGACTGGTTTATTGTCCAGGCTGTAATTTTGTTCATGATTAAAGTCCTCCCTCTCCCACATGCTCTCACTGTCCTCAGCACTCATTCCAGAGGGAATCAAACACAGATAACTGGTGACCATTCCTAACCCTGAATCGCCAAGACGAAGTGTGGAGTTGCAGTGTCAGGTATTGAGGGTAATTAGGCAGCTGGTCACAGCTCCATTTCCAATCCAGGTACTTTGAGGAGCTGGAATGAAATGTGTTCTGCATGGAACCAAAAGGCAAAGTACAACTTCAAAATACGCCGGGGGCTGCCCAGCCAAGGCAGCAGAGAAGTCAATGCAGGCTGCTAAATTAGGTTCAGAAGCAGAGTTAGTGTTGGGTTGATGCCCCACAGTCATCTGCTGCATCCTTGTAACTTCTTTCAGAACTGTCACCTTCCTGCTGGTTCAGGTGTGCTGCCCTCCCGCTGTGTCAAAGGCATGGCTTTAGAAGAGCTCTGAAGGCTTTCAGACCTTCCTTAGTCAGCAGTCAAAGTCTGAATATATTTTATATCCTAGTAAGATCTCACAGAGGAGAATATGTGCTGTGATGAATAAAAAATGAAGCATGCAGAGGGTAGTCTGAAAAAACCCATTTAACCAGTTGTTTTGATTATTTTTATGGATAAGGCTGCCATTGTTATTTGAAAAATGTGAGAATCAGCTTTTTTAATAACTTTTTTTTTTTAAAGGAGGGGGTGGAGGAGTCTAAATGGTAGGTATTTTCACTGCAACCCTTTTCAGAAAAATGCCGTGCAAACATATTTCTGTAAAGAGCACACAGGGCTTAGGCTGCTTCGACAGTAGCCAAAGCAAGCAGCAAAACATATGAATGCCTCCAGACTGCTCCCAGGGTTTTGTTCCACTGCCAAAAGCTGAGACGTACACTCACAGCATGAGGCAGCAAACTCCTCTGGCTTTATGTGCTCACACATGAGGTGGATTTAACAGAAGAGATTGTTACGCTCCCCTCGCTTCTTCTCTTCTGTTTCTCCCTTAAGGTCTTGGTCTAAGAAAATAATGTGGAAGTAATTCTGGATCTGGTGATACCGAAGGCAGATGAAACAACTTTGCCAATTGCAGCACAGATTTGTCAAAACATCTGTGCTTGTGCACACTTTGGAAAGACCAGTTTCAGTGTGATTCATCAGGATGCTTCTGTCTTGTGCCTGTGGATGGCCGGATACTGGGAGATTTCTTAGATACTGTGCGTGTTTCCTGAGGCTGTTCAGAATATAGGATCAAGATGCTGGGAAGGACTTTTGGTGTCTGCTCAGGAGGATCTGGATAGATACAGGTGTTTTCCTTTCTGTGTCTTTCTGGCACTCAGGGAACTTGGGATGAGCTCTGTGTCTTGATGGTGGGACATCATGCCCTAAGAGACACATATATCCCATCTTCACAGGACAACCTTTCCTACCTTCCCTTTCAGCTTGCCTGTTCCCTGAGATCCTGCTCAGCTAATGGGAGTTAATTGTCTCCAGGGTAAGGAAATCAGCTGTAACTCCTGGCTGCAAGGGTTTGGTTTTTTAAGTATCTTCCTTGGCACTGGGAGGCTCACATCAATTCAAAGTAGTTGGCCACTGTTTGGTGAATATAAACCTCTGCAGGCAACAGTCAGAGCGTGTTGCTCCTACCCTGGAGGGGGAAAACTGCTGAGGGGTGCTGCACTTGCACCTTGAGCACTTGCGCAACCATCAGAGTGGCTCTGATCTGCATGGACACTTTGATGGACACAGTCATGAAGCAAATATGAGCACTTCCCTCACCAAATCCTGCTTCCCAATCCATGTAATAGCTGGAGATTCAGGCCTGGACTCTGCAGAGCATGTTTCCAGGATGGGCCTTGAGGAGTATGCCCAGGATATATGAGGAGTGTGTTTCTGCTGGCAAACATAAAATCCTCAAATCTATAAATGTGGAAATAGATCATGTCAGAGAGAAACTTTGATCACCCATGTGTAATTTTCTCATATGCAGATGTCAGCTTTCATAAAGCCTATGAGTTCAGTTTCAGATTAATGTGAGAGTTTTGCCCCCGTTTATTTTGTATCACTTAAGAAAGGTTGACTGGGTCCTTAAAAGATTGTCAGCCCCCATTAAATCAACCTTTAGAAATCATTTGGTAGAAGCTTGGTACGAATCTGTATTTGGAAATCTTCACTTAAACTGTCTTTTGTTCCCCTTTTGCTTATACACTAAAACAGGTAGACTGTAGTGCTCTGTCATCTGCTGTTCTTGAGCTACGTGGATCATAAGAGATGTTAATTAGATGAAGAAATTATTTCTGAGGGTTTATTTGGAGAATTGCGTCTGTGGGTCTCCTGCCTGTGCAGGATTGGGAGCAAGTTATGAAAGCTTTGGAGCACTATCAGTAAGTTTGAAGCATTTATCCAGATCTCTCCACTCTTCCCTCCTTTTTCTGCTTCTGCACAAAGGGCTACAGATAGAGATCACAATCCTGTGCTAGGAAAAGCTGTCTTCTGAACACGTTTGTGCATGTAGAATATTTCCCAGAAGCAAATGCTTTTTTTTCTAATCTTAAGACTTCGCTTTGTGCATCGAGATCAGATCTTAAGCAATAGGAATTCATTGCCAGACTTTCCCTCTGCTATGTACAAGTTCTGCATATCAAAGGTACTGGGGACAGGATTCATCAGTGCAAAACCGATTTCTTAGAATTTGTGAGGCCAGGTTTTATCCACTGGCACTGCAGGTCAGCAGCACGGCGTGATGGTGTGATGGCATCACTGAAGGGCATTTCACCTGTTTAACGACTAAACAGAGTCAGAAAACAGGAGAAAGATCTTGAATATGATGAATAAATGGGGCTACAGTGATTTCTTCCAGGTGTTTCAGGCATCAAACAACTCCTTGGCTCCATCTGATCAGCTTTGAAAGTTACTATTTAAGATTAAAAATGTTTAGATGCTAAAAGTTAATGTTTTAAAAAATCTGCTAGTTAGCACTGACAGCCACCCCATACTGCCACTATTGAAACAACCCCCCTGTTTTCATGAATTTCCATGTGGTACCCAAAGCATAACTCAGTCTGTGCAGGGCTCCAAGGCTGACAGCTCTGCTGTGTCTGCTTCTCCCACGTGGGCGTTTTCCCACTGACAGCTGAGCTGGCCCCAGCACCTGTCTTTTGAATGAACCCCAGAGAGGTTCCAACAGGAGGAGTCTCCTGGATGGGGCGATGCTGTGTGGGTGACCCTGAGCATCAGCTGAGGCAGACCTCTGTGCACTGATGTTAAACCAAATGCCTGCTTGTCTCTGAGCTGTCAAGGTGTCACCTGTAGCTTGAAGAGCCCTTATCTCCCCTTTAAGATCATGGAAATCACAAGATCTTAGTTTCTTATAGGCTGACTTTAATTTCAGCTTATACTGGAACTGCCAAACTAAGGTAAATTATACACAAACATGCCCAGCCATCAGAACCCAAAGACTTTTGAATTATCGGTGTATTTCAGATGCAAAATCCTTACTATTCAATCTTCTTTCCTGCTGTGTAATATAAAACTAGATACCTCATAACACTCTCTGTTAGATATGATTTATATTAAAGTAGTTCACTTGCTTTGTGAGTAAGCTGCTCCTGTGTCTGGTTCTGATCTCAGGATTTCAGTCATGTAACCTTGGAGCAGATGGAGACCAGTAGAAGTAACTTCTTTAAAAGTAGGATTAAACTTCTTTAGAAGTGGAATTAAACTTCTTTAAAAGTGGGATGAATTCAACTGGCATGAGCAAAGAGAGCTGAATCATTCTCTCTCTGTTTGCATTCATGACTCTTAAAAGGAGATAAAAGGACTTTCAAAAAGGGGTGAAGGAGAGATGTCATATGAGGAAAATGATAATGATATCTGAGGAAGTTTCTTATTTGATTTTTGGAGTATAAACTATTAAGCTGGTCAGTGAGGGAATACAGGCAGAATTATGGATTCTTGGGAATTTATGTTGTTTCAGAGGAAACTGAATTTTAGGATGTGCCCGTATGGAAGGTGGCCTAAATGTTTAAAGCAGATTTAAGAGTATGTAGGTAATTTTGCATTCAAAGAAACAGATGAATTGTTCCCCCTTGCAGCCAAAAATCTCTTTGGGATCTGTGTGTGTAGATGTATCAACCCAAAGCTACCTTATTAACCGAATTGCTTTGAACAACGTGAAACCCTCACCAGAATCAGTTATTTACAAAGATAAAAGCCATGATTCTGCAGGTGTGCTGGTGTCTGCCTGAGCTGGGGGCCAATTTAAAAATCTCATTCACCTGATGAGTGTGGAAGGAAAGCCACAGAAGATGAGGATACCCTACACAAAAGAAGCTATTTTCCTGCTGCCAGTGTCCAGGAAGCCTCGGTGGTACAGATGTGAAATTAATAGCAAAACCTATTTCATTGTCCTGTCCCCTGGAGAAGCTGTGAGTATCAGCAGCCACACACAAGAGATAGTGGGGGACCAGGGAGGACTCTTGAAAATACCAAATATTCTCTGTCCTTCTGGGTGTAGTGTCCTAGTTACTTGTGGCTTCCACTGCCTAAACTCCATCAAAATAAAAGCTCAGTGCTGCTATTTGTTGTCTGTCCTTAGATGTTGCAAGTTTAAGCTGATCTGCTTGGAGTGAGGTTTTTTATTGTGAGAGTTTTATTAGCTCACTTTTTTGTCTCATTGTGGGGAACAGAACAAAAAAATGGTTCACTTAGGCCGTAAAAATTAAGGGTGTTCTTCATCAACAGAGATGTTCTGCAGTAACCTCTGAACACCAACAATGGTGACAAAAACTGGACTGCTTTTAAAACATAGGTGAACAAGTGAGGTACTAGTGCTAAGGAGCTATAATGACCCTAATTAGGGTTAATAATTTTACAAGAGATATTAAGCTTTATTAATGCTGGAGGCAATTTCACCCTGTGGTTCTTGGATCTGACCTGTGGTGTCATCCTCTAATAGAGCAGCAGTGTAACTACAGTGGTGTTACTCTCGGTTTGCACTGTTAGAGAAGAAGGACGGAGCCAACATATTTTCAGGGCATATTTTGTAATAGCTTATTCAGATTTTATGGAACCCTACTGGTTTCCTCCCTCTTAAACACTTTAAAATTTTCTAACACATGGTGTTGTTTGGAAGTCTAAGAGAATTCAGGAGGGAGGAGGTGGTGAGGCAGCCAAAGGTGTGTGTGATAAATTAGTGTAATTACTCAGGTTTGCACTACAGCTCACAGACTGCACTGTGGGTGCAGTGGATGCACATGAATGCAGTAAAAATGGTAATAGATCACCAGTATAAACAGAGATGGACACGTAAACACCATCTGAGACCCACACTATTTCTAGATATGTTGTCTTGCCACATCTGGCCCTGTGATAACAGAATGGGGCTTTCATGCTATTTTTACTCCAGACTTTCCTTTCATTGGACTTTTGTTTCACTTCCTACTGCCTCTCCCTCCTCCTCTTTGCCTCTGACTGCACTCCACATGTGCTTGGGCATGACAGTAAACATGCAAAATCACATCAGCAAGGCAGTCACAGAGGGAGAGAAAATGTAAACTTTTTTTTTCTTTTTACCTTCTCAGATTGCTCTGTCTGACTGCTCATGCTGGCTGAAGGACTGGCTATTTCAATCTGTTGAAATTGCTGCTAAAACAACCTTCTGGACTTCTTGCTCTGGCCCTATCTTTGGACACTCTCTGCAGAACAAACCTCTCAATCAAATTGTTTTCCTTTAAATCCTCCTATATCTCAGCAAGTCATTCCCTTATCCCAAACATACCCACTTAACTCTCATCCACTGCTCCTGTATTGAAGTTTGTAGGGGACAGTTTAAAATGAGATATGCCATTCTCCAGGTGTGGCAGGGGTCCCATTTGTTCTTTCCAAGTATTTTTGTCTTTCCACAATGTTCACTGTGCGAGGATATCTTTGTGAGGGTAGGTAACCCAACTATAGAAAAATGTGTGAACGAGGCCTGTGATTGCTGTCTTAAGTCTTCCACACTGGTAATGAAATCTAAATTTGAGAGGGGTTCTAAGAGCTAGATCTTTGATTTTTGTCCAGTTGATCAAAGAACTTGATCAAGCAATGCTTTATTCTGCTATGGGATTTCTCAGCTGGGAGATAAATCCCATAAATCACCACCGAGGTATCTGTGAGAATGAGCATTTTCCTCCCATAAGAGATGTTTAGTAAAGAATTCCCAATGAGATGATCTTTACTACTCTACTGTAGAGTTGTGTTCTACTTTCCAGTTGTGCAAGTCCTGATAGTTTAGGAGGTGCAAAAAGTTGTTCAAACCCATTTTTTTCCTTTCCTCCCCTCCTTGCCAGAAGTGTGAACGCAGCATCACACTCCCAAGAAGTTCTGTAAAGAGACTCACTCCCACCTTAACAAATATCGATGGAGAAGTCTTCAGTCTGTATTTATGCAACACTGATATAAGAAAATTAGTGCTCTTCTTTACTCCCAGAGTGAAAGCCTTAGAAAGGTGTTTTAATAGATTTTTGTCTTACTGACTGACTTGCCCTGTGGTGCAGCAATAAGGAGTTATGAGCAACTTGCCAATGAAATATTTCACTTCGAACCTCTGATTCAATATATGTGTGAGTCCAACTGCAGTGGACTATTTTAATATCCCTCGATCTGCAATAATGACTATGATTAAAGCCAAAATGACGTTTCTATTGCTCATTTTCTTTTTTTTCCCCCCTCAAAGCAGCTCTGTGTAAATGTTCTCATGAAATATTATGAGCCTGAATGTTTTCTGATGAGAATACCAGGCCAAAATTGGAGTTTTTCTGAAAATACTCTTAAAATGCAGAACCAAATGTTTGATGTTTCCTGGGATTCCCAGTAATTTGAGTACTTTATGCAGCAACTTCTTCACAAGTTGTTTTGAGGTAAATATTCATGGCAAAGGCAAAGCTGTGCATCAAAAATACCAGTGAATAATGGATGGAACACAGTAGAACATAATGCACATGCTTACATGTAGTCTCTCCTGCAATAAAAATGAGCACTGCTCTGCTTTATACCTTAGTGTCTTTAATAACCATACATAGGTAGTAATTCAGTGAAAGTCCTGTAACATCTGGGTAGCCCATTTTTCCATTACAGATATTGTTTCCTCTCTCTGTTGTTTTTATGCACTCTAACTAATAAGGACATTGCAAATACTCAAGCCTTGGAAGTAAATCTTTTTCCTTTGGAATTAAAATAAACACCATTCATTCTCAATAGCTTAAACTTTTGTTCCCTCTTGTTTTGTCTTTTGCTTAAAACAACAATAATAATAATTATAATAATAAAAACCATTCTGCCTTGTTTAGGCATTTCCCAAGTCAGTACTAAATTAAACAGAGATATTACTTTCTATTGGCCACTGGAGTTATTAGAAACACGGGGATGTCCTTGTTCTAGGTGCATCTAGAATGGGGTACTAAGAACACAAAATGTACTCAGTTAAATGGATTTTGACTTTAGAGCACCCCAGCTCAACTGGACTAATGTATTTGTGGGGTCATCCAAGCAGACATGCAAATTATAAGTGAAGCCCAGCAACTAGAAGGGAAATGTTTTCCAAATTCACACGTTTCATTGTGTCTCCCTGTAGATTAATTATGGCAAGAGATTTGCTTTTTGATGTAGGCAGGTTCAGTGGCATAAAGTGGAATGTCCACATTAGAAGAAGAGGCAGCATCTTGACATTATATTGACTTTTTAAAGTGGCTTTTCAAAGAAATTATTGTTTCTGAATGATTCTATAATTCTCTGATATGTACCTGCAGTGTAAGGGACTGGACACAGTGTCGAAAGAAAGTGTCCATTGTTCTGACCACATTCTGTGTGTTTGAGTAGGAAAACAAAATATCTCTAAACAATAAAGCTTTAGTTTTGAGTTTTGAACAAATCTTGAGTTCAGATCCTTTATGCAAATCTATCCCAAAGGGAGGGAACACAACCCTTGCATACTGAACCTCCAGAAGTGTACTTGAATAATTTGCTTCCTTTTATTCTCTGCAAAGATTCCTAAGCTAAAACACGTGAATGGGCTAATTTGTTTAAAATGGCTTTTCTTCTTTCTCTTTATGTTGCCTTTGGCAATTTTATGCCTTCAAAGACAGCTATGGTTTCTTAGGAGTCTGCACTACTGAAGAAAGACTTTAATCAAGCTCACTAGCATCCAAATATGATGTGCAGCTGTACACTGTGAAGGTGAATAATTTTTAGTGCACCTGGATACCTTAGAAAAAGTGGACATGCTGGAAAGATGCAGGTATTTTTCATTTAGGTATTTACTGGTTTTTCCCTAACGTGACCTCATTTGTTCTATTGTGATAAATAGGAAGAGGGTAAATGGACGTGCTAAATCTGGACAGTGAATTTCATGCTAGTCAAAATAAGATTTTGGGTTTTTTTCCCCACAGGCTTAAGGATTAGGATCACAGAAAAAAAAAAGAAACTAAAAATATTTCTACTAAAGAAGCCATTTTACCAAAAACTGGAAAAGAATAAGTTTTGCAGACCAGACTGCTTTATAGTTATGATAAGATTTGTTTAATATAAAGGAGGATCTTGAAACAGAATCTTCTGTCTCAAGTACAAAAACATGGCATCAGCCCCTTTTTTCAAATTCCCCCAGTGTGGCCGTTCCAGTTTGCTGAAAGTTTTCATGAGAATTGTTCAAAGGTTTCATTTTTGTTCCACTGTGGAATGAAAATCAAGTGTCAAGATCATGACAGCTGGGGCTTTGAGGTTCTCTTTTCCCTTTAATGGAATGAGAGTGCTGGTTTTAATCTGCTTCCATGTACTGAAACGACTCCTGTATTCAAATTGGCATTACTGAGAGGAAGACAACTGTAGTTTGGGTATCAGTTCTCTGGGACCTACAACCTGCCTGGCAAGGAAACATCATCAGGTAGGTTTTACCTCATTTAAATGCCATTATTCCAAGAACTTGCTCAATCTACGTACCCTGAAGTGGGAGAGACACCACAGAGAATGGAAAGATGGATGGCAGGCTTGGATGAATGCCCTGGTTAGATTCTCTATATTAGATTGTCATGCTTTTCCTGGCCCAGATGCTAACATCTAACACATTTTTAATACTGTTGCCTGTTGAGATCCTATTAGAAAATGATTCAGAGTCTGGAAAGTTAGGGGGGGAAAAAAAGTTAATTCCCTAGAAATAATATGGTCATTATGTGTACACTGAATTCAATATGTAACTTGGGTTTTTTATGGCCTCCCTACCATCCTGCACACCAGCTTTTTGAAACTGCAGTCACATTCATTATGAAGTAAATGCCTAATGCAAGTGATTCTCAAAACAGTTTGTAATTTTAATTCCTATTGGAAATAAAAGTAATGACCCGCAATAGCTCATTAGTGGCTTTGCAAATGTTCATTATTTCCTTTCTCTTTGTCTTTCTCCTGGTTTTCTCCCCTTACTAAAAGACAGGGGAGTTTAAAGGTTTAGACTACCTTTAAAGCTATCCATCTCTAATGACCCATGAAAATGAACGTTCGATTCCTGAATGAGGAAATCATCATTCCCTGGTGTTTTTGAGGGGATAAGTGTGTTCACTTAGCAATCTGTGAGGAAGCTGGGTATTCCAGATGATTTTAAGAAATTATTTTATATTTATGCCCAGGGGACTTTTAAAAATTATTTTGAAATATCAAAAGAAATACTGAGAAGGCCAAGAAGTCCCTGAAAAGATGGATACGGGCAATTTGGGTTTTGAATCCACGTTGTTTTTAATGTTACCCTGGATTCTGCTACACTACCAAAGTTTTGTCTGGCTGTCCATTGCACAAGGAGAGATAATTCCATGGTTCTAAGGAGAGGCACACAGCCCATTTCCTGGCTTCTCTGTCAGATGAAGGCCTAGCATCTGCCATGCAGATGATCCTCGGATTTCTGGGGAAAATGACATAGGAGAGAGGGAACATGGGGTTGCAATGACATTCTGCCTTGTGTACTCCCATGAGCAGGATTTAACCGTGCCTGCTCTGGAATGGTGTTATCCTTAATAAGAGGGTCACCCTTAAAAACACACTGCCTTGTTCACGTGGCTCTCTCACTGCCCTGAAGTCCCCCGTCCCTCTGCACCACTCCCTGTTTGTCTCTTTCATGCCGGCTCACGTGGCAGCATTTGCTGTTGCTCTGGAAATGCTAAAACGCTCCCTGCCCCAAAACCCATGCAGCAAAAATTCTGTGGGATTAAACTTGTATCCCATGTGGCTCAAGCACACTCTGCTGCAGGGTGTGCTCGGAGAAAAAATGAGGGCAAAATATCTTATTTATCTTTAGTTTCACTCTTCCCCAGTGATTTTTTTTTCTCCTCATTAGCAATCAAGACTTGGAGACTGTCAGTATGCTGCTGATTGCTGGTGGGGGCAGGCCTTAAGGAAACCTCTTTAGAATATAAAGTAACAGATTGCTTGCTTCTAGAAGGCTCTCATAAGTGCTCACCAGAAGTTAAGTTTCACTGACTACTTTCTGTGTATGCAAAGGGATTACTTTGGCAACATAGGCATGAAACAAAAGCTGGTAACATGCTTGAAAGCATTACCTATTGTTGGAATTTGGGTTATTCAGTGCAGTCATTAGATCACACCCAATAATTATGTAAAAATTGATTTTTCCATCCTAAGGTCAGTTCATTTTTATTGCATTGCTTCAAGCAGGTTTCTCCAAAGCACACTGTTCCTCTGTGAGCCACCAGCACCGTGGCTGGTTTGCTGATATTTACATTAGGTCATCTAAGATTTAGGTTTGACTGAGTTTGGACAAAACTAGCTCATTTGACCTATGATGCATTGCTTTTAAAAAATAACAAGGAATGTTCTTTTTCAACTTATCTACTTCTTGCCTGAACTCTGAGATCACTTCTCTCTGACTGGTGAGACTTACTGGGAGCAGCTTCTTCCCTCTGAGCAGGAGAGCAGCTGCTCTCTGCCTGTTTCTGCCTCTCAACAGAGAGAAACAAAAGGTCAATCTCCAGCTTCTCATAACTTGCATGCACTACATTGTTTTCTTTTTCAATTTTTTAGCTCTATTCTTATTCAGATCTACTTAACACACCCACTGTATGCTGGTTTGGTGTGTACTCTGGTGTGTCACTCTTTAGCTTTGCCCTTCAGGGAGGTGTCAGACGTGATGCTAACCACCCTTTCCAAATCCCAATTTAAAACAATATTATCATTCTCACTTTGTTCACTATAAACTGACTACACAGTACCACCTGCTGATGGACCAGCATCACAAACCTGGCTTTTATTACTGGTTTTTTTGTGGTGGTTTTTTTTTTTTTCCCCCCCCTCCCAAAGGCAGAGTTGTCTGTGACAGCATTGCCTTCTTGGGAAGGGGCCCTGAGTAAGAGGCAGGAATGCTCTTGTGTTTGTGCAGTGCTTTGGACTCTGTCATCTGCTACCACTTAGCAGAAGGATAATGTTGTGTCAGAAGGAGACTTGTGCCTTAGAAGAAAGAGTGAATAGTGTCCATTTTTTCAGAGCCTAAAAAGGCAGGAAAAAAAATGAGAGCATAAGCCAGCAGGCCTAAGGCTATTCTGATTTACATCAGGATCTGTATAGGCCCTGTATGGGTAACAAAGCCTAGGAATCTTCTGCATCTATTTCTGTCACCCACCCCAAAGTTCAGGAATGAAGTAGCTGAATGTCAAGGTCATTATACTTCATTAGTCTTCGTTAATGTGAGAGCTGATATTGGTCTGATCTCTTATTTCAAAAGCTTTTACTACTGAGGCACCAAACCCCTTGGCTTCCCCAAATTTCAGGACATAAACTTGTGTCATTTCAATTAGGAATCAGGCTTGCACTTTTACGCTTTGTAAATATTGATTATAGTTTTGCAGTTGTTGATTCTGAATCTGTCACTCACACCGGAATGTTCCAGTAATTTCTGGTCTAATAAAAGCTTGCAGAATCTGTCCCTTCTTAGAGAGCAAACTCACTGTAACCACAGCCAGATAACTGTCAGAGAAACAGAGCAAAGCCAAAAGAAAGAGGCGACAGGGCCAGATCTTGGTATTTTGCAAATCAAGATTCTCATCTCCTTCAATTATCCATCGGGTGATTAAGAACAGTCTGTCCTATGGGCAACACTGCCACCTTCAAAAACTTCCTTTTTCCCCAGTTTGCGTGGTTTTCTCTCTCTTTTTTTCTCTTTTCTTTTTCTTCTTTTAAGATGTGAAATACTCTGGTGCACGGGTTTTTGTTTAGGAAGGCTTGCTTTTTTCTTTTCATTTCATCAAGACAGAGTTCCATTTGTTCAGCATCTGCACAGGACAACATCTGGAGCCCCAGGAAATTCAGCTGCTCTGTGTATGACGCTTAAATGAAATTACTTTTTCATGCACTTCAGAAGAGTATCAAGAGCATCTCACTGACCAAACAGGGCCTTTTGTTCTCCTCCAGCAAGTGTTTCTCATTAAAAATGTCATCTCCCTAACAAATTGCTTCATTGCCTTTGCAGCTGGGGTTATTGTTTTCACGGTTTTGTACTTGTGTGATTCTCTAAGGGAGCAGAAAGCTGGGAGAAGCAGGGCTTGGTTTCTCCTCCCTTTGCCCTGTGTGTGCCATGCTTTGACATCCCACTTTTTTTTGGGGGGGGGGGGGGGGGTTGGGGAGGGGCAGTTTCCTGTATTTACCTCTTTGCCCTCTTGGCACAGCACTCGGGCAGCCCACATTGGGCAGAGCATGGGGCACAGGCAGCAGCACGAGTCTGTGGGGACTGTCCCGGGGGGCTCTGAGCAACCAGGTCTAGTGCAAGGTGTCCTGGTCCACGGCAAGGAGTTGGAATTCGATGATCTTTAAGGTCTTTTGCAGCCCAAACCATCCTACAATTCTGTCTTCTGGGGCTGTTGCGCTTGCACAGAGATGGAAGGAAGGACAAGAAGAAAGCGAAGTGAGAAATGCCCATTTAAAGCTGGAATATAAAGAACCTTTTAATGAGATAAATCTCTTCCTTTTGTGTGAAACACAAGGTTTGTTAATTTTTCCAGGTATTATTCCCAGGTGGAGTCTGTGGGGCTGTTGAGCCTGCAAGAAAACCTAAGTTATCTTTGGGGACTTAGGAGTTTGTGGTGACTTTTCATGGGAAGGCTGATCAGAAATAAAACTAGAGACCAAGGGAAAGAGCTGGAGGAATTCAAAGGGAGACAGCATCAGTCTGTACATACTGCACCAAGTCTAACAGCTGAGAGTGTGTGAAGTCCCTTACAGTAGTGAGCAGCACTGTGCTGAACCTCATCCAGCAGCACAGAACTGAAGGGTCTGTATAATTCCATGGAAGAACTGCTTAGAAAATGCCAAAACTTCAAAACACATTTTGCAGGGAGGACATTCTTTAAAGCCCAAGCATAATAATAATTTATTTATTTTTCTCACTTCTGACTTTTCAACCAGGATTGACTCCTTTCTGCATTTTGAAAAGCCTTCCTCCTCACCCCCCACTGAAGAGAGATATAAGCCAAAATCTTAAAGTCACAGAATGTTTCAGGTTGGAAAAGACCTATAGAAGTCTGGTCAGCTTTGAAGCCTAATATAAATGGCAAGTTGTAAATAATGTAGAAGCTCCATCTCACTGGTTTTAAGTGTTCCCTGCATGGTAACACACCATCTGCTTAACCTGAGATCGCTTTTTTGTAGGTGACTACAAATTACTCCCTAATAATGTCACTGGCCCTATAAACTTGCTGGGTAATCAATTTATACAGGCTTATTGCCCACTTTCACAGTTCTAGTGCTGGTCCCACAGTGTTTGCAGTTTTTCTTAAAGTGTTGATTTCCTGAGTCATGTATTTCCCTGAGAATGCAGGTTTTCAGTTTTTCAAGTGGCAGGAGCTACAGAGAAATGTTGAAACGTTCATTCCTAAAGATTCATAAATGAGCATGTAAGTACTATTCCTTCATTTTTATAATTCTTCACCAATTTTATGGTTATTATACATTCTGATGTTTCAAACTTCAGCTTGTCATTCCAGTCTCTCCTCCAATTAAGAAAAAGATAGGAATAATTGCAGGCAATTATTTTTTTCTGTTTTAGTGAGTCATTTCTTAACGGGATGGTTTTCTAGGTTTGTTTCTCTATTTCATGTGGGACACGAGCAGCCATTTAGCTCGCAAACCACAACAGTTACCTTTGGCTGTCTCGGGCACATCTGATTTAACCGTGTTGCCTCTCCTCCTCTCGCTTGTAAGCAATGAAAACAGTTCCTGTGTGTTAAATATAGCACCAGGCACAGCCTTCCTGTGAGGCAGCTCTGTTTCAGGCTGCAGCAGAAACACTGGGCACCACACCGTGGAAAATAAGTATGTAGCAGTTGTAAATATACATGTATATTTATATATAAAAAATGGTGCTAGAACCCACAGTCTGTAATTTGTGGGTGACCTTCAACTACAAGAGGATAAATGGTTACAAATGAGGACCTCTGGTCTTGGCTTTCGTAACCTATTTTGTTACTTCTGTTAGTAAATCAAAAAACATGTATATCCATGGGGTTTTTGGAGTGTAACATTTGGCTTAGATTTAAGCTGGGATAACTGAACAAAGTGGAAAACCAAACAAATAAATATGATTATCCTGCAGTGTTTTGTTTTATGGAGTCAGGTTCTGAAATAAGCAAAGCATGTGGGATACTTTAAGGTCTGTAAGACGGACACGTGCCATTGCCATAATGAAATCTACTCCCTGAATTAGGTCTTTCTGCTATTAAGAGGTTTTTCTTGTGTTTATTTTGTTACAAGACTGCATTTTTTCTGGAGTCAAGCAGCATGTTAAGGTTTGGATTTTCAGAGGCTCTTGTGTGATGAGGTTGGTGACATGAATCCCTCTTCTTGAAGGACCAGCTATGGTTAGGGTGCCAGTCTCCAAGATCCAGGGTGTTCTAAGACGTTTGGCTTTGAAATGCACCAGTAAGGATTATTTGGGATGGGGGATGTGCACAGAAATTCAGGAATGGGATGGAAATAAATGCATTTTTTACAGGTAGATTATTTGCTACAAAAAAAAATCTATATAGCTGTGGGGTGATGATGGGTCTGTGAGCAGGTAGGGAAAGTTGGAAGGAGCTGCATCTCCACAACCTCCTGAAGTACTTCCCGTCAGTATTTTCCTTGCTCTTAAACTGATCTTCCTGATGGTTTATCCTTCTGGTTATCACAGCAATTTAATACATGACTGTTGTTCATGAGAGAAAAGAAAGCTCAGCAAAAGCAAGGTTGGGATATCTCTGGTTCTCGTCTTTTTTATGGTTAAAAATATCTCCTCAGATGTGAAGGGATGCTGATGCTGTGAATATCATCCTGCTTGTGATGGAAAACATTTTTCATTGTGTCCCAAAGGTGCTCTAACTGGATTTGCCTCATTTCCTCTGCAAGTTTGATGCACAGCTGCATCTCCAGCCAGCTGAGTTTGTCTCTGGCTTTTGCACTTTTTGTTCTGGACTTTGTGATCTGCGCTGTCATGAAGAAGAAATAAGTTTAACTGTCCAGCCAGAGCAGAGATGGAGAGCAGGTTTGCAGTGTACCAGACACTGCACCAATTACTCCAAAGATAGGCCCTGAGGACCTCACTTAGGAGGAGGAGGAGAGTCAGAGCAGGTGGAAGTCATGGGCTGGTTTGTTGCTGGTGGAGTCAGGCAAAGGAGCAAGTCACAGGGGAGTCTTTGCTTTTGGTTTCTATTTCTCTTGAGTTACTGCGTCTGAATCATGGATAATGTGCACACCTCCAACACGACATATCTGGGGATTGCAGGTGTCTTTTCTCTCAGTTATTGCATTGTGAAGTTTCTATCATTTTGTTTTTAATACACCTTGTGCAAGATTCGTTACTCCGGCTTCTGTGCCTAAATCCTCCTCCCTGAAGAGGTGGGAACTCTCATTTCCAGGAATTTGTGACTGTCTCAGTAGACTTAAGAGCTCACCAAGATTAAGGCTGTCTTTCTGCCCTCATGTCCTTCCTTTCATTCCTTTTTATTGTACCCTACTTTTGGGCAGACGAGGTGCTCTGGGACCTTGCAGTCCCCTGGGACCTACACTGATCTTCACTGTGGATGTAGTCTCTATCTTTCCCCTTTGTGGCTTCGGCACTCTTCCCTACTGTCACAGACCAGTTCCTCCTGATTTACATCTGTCTGGGGGCAGCTGAACCGATTTTTCAAACTTGCTTATTAAAAACTCCCTCCCTTATGCTCTGTTTCCTTCTGCAGCCAGCTGCTTGCCCATGTTTTCATAGAAAGGTGATTGCACCTTCCCTGCCCTCCAAGGCCTGGCTTCAGCAGTCCATCCCCAGCTGACCCGTCCCTTCTCCTTGCTGCCTGGCCCTACCTCACAGCACTTGGCAGCACACCTTGTTCTGAGAGGTGTTTCAGTTACTGATGGGTGAGTGACTTGATTCGGAGTTTGGTTTGGATAAGCTCCCATAAATTGTAATGCTTGACTGTAGGTTATCCAAACTATCTGGGCCTCTTGAGACTCCAAATTGGCCTGGAAGACCCAGGCTGTTTTTCAAACTTTTGGCACTTCCTGATCCCAGAGAAGCTGCAGATAGCATGGCAACAGGCTCTTGCATGAGAGGGGCAGCGTTTTGGCTGCTTGTTTTAGCTGGATCCTGCAAAAGGAGCGAGCAAGCAAACAAGCCCATTTAGAGCTAGGTGGTCCCATCAACCAGGTGAAAGCTTGAGGGAGCTGTAAGGAGCTCTCTGATTCCTTATACCTGCCGTGCCAGGACATGCTGGCATTTGACAGAGTGGGGGATGGAGTGACTGTATTGGCACCATACTGGATTTGGCACCTCAGTGCAGTAGTCCAGTGGTAGGTCTGGATGGAGAAGGGATGCTGCACCACAAAAAGTGGCCACTGGAGCTGGCTTTGTTCAGACAAAACCCCAAAACTATAGACGAAGCTGTGAGTGACAGATTAAAGAGTGTATTTTTGCTTGCACTAGAAGCCCTCATAACGGTGTGTGTACAAACAGCTACAGTGTCATGGCTAATGCAATATCCTGTCTGTAGGGAGAGTAGGAGATTTGGACGTGATCAGACTGAGCAGTTCCTTGGCAGAGCCTCAGCAGTTCCAGTGTGCAGTAGTTCAGTGGCTTTTAAGCCAAAACTCTTGTCCAGATCATTAACAGCCACTGATGAACCTATTCTCCCAGACCTTGTCCATACAGTTTTTAAACACATTAGCACTGTCCATTTATAATCACTAAGGCAGCAAGATTGATGGGGAGAGAGAGAGAAAATCCTGTCTTTTACAAATCTTTGTAAAGATCCAGCTGTTGGGGGGGAAAAAAAAAAGTGGTCAAACTTCTGGACAGGCTCTGTAGGATAACTACTTATTCCTATAACTGCAGTTGTAGGTGGATTCCCTATAGAGTTTGGAGGTGGGATAGAGCTTATACCTTCACTGCCAAGTCTGTGAGACAAAGAGAGCAGTCCCCTGACCTGATGATGTCATCTATTTTCACTCACCTTTGAATCCACTCTTTTCTCAGCCCCAAATCACTGGAAAACACAACTGTTTTGCCAAATATGGGCATAAAATGGAAGGCAGGGGGAAAAGCTACCCCAAAACCTACATTCTCTTTACATTATAGTACATTCCTTGGAGTAATTTGCTATGCTCTGGTGTTTTTGCTTTACATACTGCAACCCTCCCTCTCTGCAGCTTTACCCTGGTGCTCAGCCTCTCCTGCCCACGTGGTATTCAGCTTCGTGTGGACGTCATGAAGTTATTGCTAAATCACAGCTGGCTTGCCAAACAACTGCCTCTTCCTCTTGCCAATTTTGTTCAGCCTCTGAAAAGCTTCAGGACATGTGCTGGGCCCCACTCAAACTTAAATGATGCGCTCAGTTACAAACACAAATTAAAATGCAGGACAGTAATAAAGTAGTTAAGTTTTGATTAATTCTGTGAAAGGGTTAATGGGATTTTTTTTTCTTCTTTTTTTCTCCCACTCTCTAAGTAGGAAAAAAAAAAGACAGAGTGAGAGACCCAAGTGGACACAACTAGAACAAAGCCCTGTTTATGATTAGTATGGCTGAAAATATCCATGTTAGGCCAGGTGCAGATGGCTAATTCCCCCAGACTACAAGCCAATTTAAACCTTAATTCCTGAGATAGACCACTTTTCCCAACATTAATGGGAACCAGCTGCCTCCTATTAATAATATGGATGATTACAAGAAAAAAAAAAGTGGGGGAGGGAATAGTGGAGTTAGAGAAGATATTATTTTCCAGACTGTTGGCTGTGTCCTGCTGAGGACAATATGGAAAGCTATGGAATGAGTCTTGAAAACCTGTCAAGTTAAATACGCACAGTGTGTTCGCTCAGAAGAAGGATGGAGTTATCAGTGTAGTTCTGTGTTTTGGTGACAAGGTTATTTAAGGGGTAGCAATTGTATTTATTTAGTTATTTGCTGGTGCTTTGCTTTTGCCTTCCCTCTGCTGACACTGGATGGTTTTGATTAGCTCCCTAGGAGGGGAGCCCATTGCCTTTGGTACACTGAGGCTGGCCGTTCCCACTGAGGCCTGATTTCGTGTGAGATTGTAGAGCACATCAAAGTAGAAAGACAAGAAATGTTCTGAATTGTTCTCCTGAGAGCCTGACTTGCTGGTTCAAGAAATTTGTTTGGGCTTCCATTATCGTTTGTGCCAGTGTGAGGTGAAATGGGAAGAAATGGCAATTCATGGCGTGTAATAGCAACGTGTCTCCGGAATGGCTTTTTTTTTTTTTTCTGTGCTCTTTGTGGTTGTTTTCCTTTTGTTGTTTTTGGAAATCTGAGTAGAATTTATTTAAAAAAAATAAATGTCACACCATACTTATTTTACTTGCTTGGGATGCAAGAGGAAAAGTCCCATGGTATCAGTTGCTTTGGCTATACTTCTTGTTTCCTATGTAGACAGGATTCTTAACACATGGATCATGTCTTTGAGACTGATGAATAAAGGAGACTCACTAAAAATGTCCCTCTTGTCCCTGAAGGAGATGAAAAGGAGCCAATGCCCTTTTCCCAGCTATTTAGCTCGGATTGTGTGGGATTCTTGGAGACGTTTAGCTCACATAGGCTGCATTTCTTCTTAATCCATTTGGGGATGGTCTGCAGACACACGGAGGAAAATCCAGGTCACAGCACTGTAATTCTTTCTGGAGGGTTGTGAGGGGAATTTTGCGTACCTGAAGAGATGCATAGCTGGAGCAAGCTGGGATTGCCCTTTACCCAGCCGGAGGGTAAAAAAGGGCTTGATGCCTTCCCAGACCATATGGGCCTAGTACATCCCTGCTCCAAAGGGATGAACTGTAAGGGACCCTCAGAGCTTTTCCTGCTCCTCTCTCATGTGTAAGAGGAAGTGGGGGAGAAACACAGACTAGGACTTTGATTCTTTAATACCCTGATCACTTGACTTGATGACAGAGAGCCAGGAACCATGGTTCTTGGGAACAACTTCCCTCACTTTGACAACATTCTGTCCTTTGCTAGGTTATAAGAAGAGCCCTTTTCTAAGTCAGGAGCAAAATATCCTCTAGATCACAAACCCTCAGATTGCAACTCTGAGAAAAAAAATCCTTGGACCTTCTAGCTAAGGCATGAAACTAAGGACATTCCAGCAACTTATCCCAGTAACAACATTTTGTTTTCATTCACACATCTTAGTAGCCCAGTCCTTACATGGGTCACCAGAATATCTCTCTGGGGTATTTACTGTAAAGAAGAAAACCTCTACTGCCCCTCTCTAAACTTCAGTAGTATTTGAAGCAGACATAGCAGAGGTAACGAGAAAGAGGTTACTGATTTTATATATGTAAATAGAGCATAGCTGAGTTGACAATGTCTCTTTAAACAATTGAAAAAATCAGCTTCAGCTGACAGTAGTTCACCAGATAATGAGGCTGGCAGTGGAGGAACGTGAATAATTAGAGAGTGGGATTCTTGCTGTGTGGAATTGACCCTTGGGGGCTCAGAGAAAGAAGGATTTGTGGCTGCTCTGAAATGCTAGTGGTCTGCTCCAGCATTCCTCTTGTCAATATGAACCTTGTGTTTTTATTGGAAACACGTGTCAAAACAAAACAGCGTTTGAGGCTGCTGCTGAGAGAAGGTGGGCAAGTCCAGAGACAGCAAACCTGTTTTTCTGTTTGTTGACAAAAATTCCATGCCACTGCTGCCCATCATGCTCAGATGGAGGGAGAGATGATGAGTACCCTCACAATAAAGTGATTCTTTCTATACATGTATGTACAGATGGAAAAAATACCATACACTGCTGATTCTGCTACTATTGCCTCCTCAGTGAGCTATTTACACTCAGAAAATTAGAGAAATCAGGGTGACCAAGGCATCTTGCTACACTTTGATAAAGTCTGGATTGAAGGCTTACATTGCAGTACTGCTCTGGAGAAAAGCTGTAGCAGCAAGCTAGTACTTACCTGTCCTGGACAGGAAAAAGGGCATTCAGTCATGTGTAATATTTAACTCCCTGTGGGCTGCCAAAACATTTTGAGAACTTTGTAAATTTTGAGTATCAGCTCCATTACCTGCACTATGGAAACCTCAAAGTAAAGAGGTGAGAGACACGGTATCTAGTGTTTGCATAAGTAAGTTTTTGGTTTTGCTAGTTTTCTTTTTGTGTAGTTTTTTTTTTTTTAATTGAAAATTATTTTGTTGGGCTGATGTTAAACATCTGCTTCTTTCTCTGCCCTCCTTCATACCCCACCTCCTGAGATGGTTTTCTTTCATGGGTGAATTAAATTGTTTTGGGAGATAAAGAACCCAATTTGTAATGTGCTGTAGGGGCTTTCAGAATGAAAGGCAGGGATTGAAGCAGAGTATTTGGTTATTAGTGTCTCCATATTTCTTTCCCTTGATCTACCCGTCCCATCGTGTTGTCAGATCTCCACGGTTGAGGTTTGAGGCAATAATGGTGAAAGCTGGAACATGTGAGCTCTATTTAAACCCAGCACCATCATATTTCTGGAGTGAATCTAAGCCTAATTGAAAAGGCAAGTGGGTTTCTCTGGCAAAAGAAAACGTGGCTGTCACAGGCTTTACCAAGTTCAGTTAAACAGAGTTGAATGTGCTCTGGCATCTTTGTTTGGTTTCCATTTTAAATATAAAATTAAAAACATATTTCATCTGTTATAGGTTTTAAGGATGATTTACAAACCTAAAAAAAAAAGGACTCTACAGCATTCCAAGGTCTGGCCCTTGAGATGCCAGGAAATAAGTCTCTCCTCATCTCCACAGTATCATCTCCACAAGAGTTCGTGCAGGCTGCCTTACACACCACCTTATGGGCAGCATGTAGAGTTGTAACCATTCCTCATCATCTTTGTATGTATTTCCTATTGCTCTTGAATAGTTCAGGAAATAGAAACTTTTTGCTTTCAGGTTCCAAAGGATTAGAGCCAAGCTTTGGATTGGAGGCCCATGGAGGTGGGAGGAGAGCAGCCCCATTCCTTCCCTGCTGCCACAAGCACGAGCAGCTTTGAGACACCCTTTTGAGAGGTCCAAATGTCCCAAAGCTTCCAGGCACAGCTCAACCTGTTTCCATCTTCTGAGATCTTTTTCAGTCATCACTGTTAATTTAGATATATTTCTTTCGGTGAGTATCCATTTTCAGTTTAGAAGTTGCAGATGACTTTTTTTATAGTTGAGACGCCTTTTTGTTAGACTGAACCACCATATGATGATTGTCCTGTGCCCTTCAGAACAGAGTTTTCTTATAAAAGTTTCACTATGTGTTTAGTTTTCACATAGTTTCACATAGTTTCACTATGGGTTTAGTTCTGCGAAAATAATTTCCCTTATTATTTAATTACACAAGCTCAATGGATTCTTTAATGGAACATCACAAATAGATACCCACTCTAAAAATCTAAATCTACTTGTTGTGGTCTTTTGATGAAGTGCTGTGGTTTTATTTGTGTCTGATGCATTTTAGTGTCCTCATTGCTTACTGAGCAAAAGTGCTGCTATGAATCAGGAATATTTTAAGAAAGGTTATGACAAAATAAAAAAATCTCACATTGAAGAAAGATAGCAGTCAGTCAGCTCTGGTGGACTCCTTTTGAAGACCTCATCTATCATTTGGGAGTTAGCACTGGCAGCCCATGGATTACAGTGGAGTTATATGCACTCTCTTCTCACAGCGGTGGCACAATTGTTTTGAAACTAGGCAGACCTTCTGTGTTTACTATTTGGCAGGTTCTGTGTTTTTGGCTGGCAGCCACGCTGAAATGTGTTTAGTTTTAATTGACAGCCATGGTCAACACTGCAGATCCCAGGTAGGTACTGTTAATCCTGACAAGGCAAGGCAGAAACAGACAGGCTTGTGTTCCAGCCAGCCAGAGACTCAAGCCTTCGGGCAGCAAAGGCATTTTGTCCCTAGACAGTTCTTAACCTCAGGAACTCACCCTCCAGTCTTATCTCCTCAGCACCTCTGCGTAAGCAGCCCCCAGCCACAGGAGCTGTAAGAAGTTACAAACAAAGTGATTGTGTGATCAGATTTTGTAGAATGGTTTGGGTTGGAAGGGACCAACGCCCCTGCCATGGACAGGGATGCCACTTACTAGACCAGGCTGCTCCAAGCCCCATCCACCCCGGCCTTGAATGCTTCCAGGGGTGTGATATTCACAGCTTCTCTGGGCAACCTGTGCCAGGGCCTCACCACCCTCACAGGGAAGGATCTCTTACTAATACCCAGTGTGAACCTACCCTTTTTCAATTTAAAGCCATTCCCCCTTGTCCTGTCACTCCATGCTCTCGTCCACAGTCTCTCTCCAGCTCTCTTGGAGCCCTTTTAGGTATTGAAAGGTGTTCTAAGGTCTAACCAGAGCCTTCTCTTCTCCAGGCTGAACAACCCCAGCTCCCCCAGACTGTCTCCAGAGCAGAGGTGCTCCAGCCCTCGGATCATCTGTGTGGCCTACTCTGGACTTACTCTTAGGGGTCCATGTTCTTCTTGCGTTGGGGGCCCCGAGCTGGATGCAGTACTCCAGATAGGGTCTCACAAATGCAGAGAAGAGGGGGAAATTCCTCTTTTTATCCTGCAGTTGGAAGGCAGGTGGTAGTATCCTTGCACAAGAAATCTTATTAGAGCCCAGAGACATCCATTTTCCTGGGTTTGAGACTTGAAAACCAGAGCAGTTACACAGAGACCTCTAGTTTAAAGTATAAGAGACATTCCAAAAGTGCATATGGTTAGATTTATGTAAGCTACAGTTTGTAATGGTTTAGATTTCACCTCCTAGTCCTTGTGAGAGTTTTAGCCTTTCTCTCAAGAGAGTAAAAATGTAACACAGAACTTTTACAAAAATAAAATTAAAAAAACCCAACATATGCACAGACTTAGAATGGCTTAGTCATGACATCTAATTAGGGACAGCAATGATTTCTGTGAACCACAGAAATGTTAGTTTCAGTTGGCATAAAATTCCACAGGGTAATACTCAGGACTATCTTTCAGCCTATCTGTCTCTCTGTCTATCAGCCATGCTCATATGCTTTATTATTAGTGATGCATTCCTTCTCATGTTATTGTCTTCCTTATAAGATAATTTCTCAAGGAATTCTTTAACTTCCCCCTGGAGTGCCTTGCATTTCAAATAGCTGCTCAGCAGGGTTCCATAGCAGAGGGACTTGTATTTATGGAGAAAAGGTTGCACCCGGTTATTGGGACAGCAGGGCTCCCATCAGCATTTAGGTCTCATCCTTATTAACCTCTTATCTCTCTGTCAGAGGACAGAGAATCAACAGCATCGAGTTAGACACTACCAAAAGAGGACACTGGAGGCAGAGATCCAGAGCCAAGGGAGTTTGTCGTGTCACCTGGAAGTACACGGGATGTTTGTTCCACCCCTGTGTTGTGGGATGCCCCAGGAGAAAGTAACACAGACACTGTCAGTGACAGCTTTAAAGCATGAGGTCAGTGAGTCGAGGTATTTCCCAGCCTCCAGTTACAATTCCTGGTGGTACCTCTGCAGAGAGACATCTTCAGAACAGCACAACGTTTATAAAGTTTCATTTTTTCTGAGAGCTGTTTTTTTTCAATCTGGGAGAAGTTAAAAAGTGTCTCTCAGTCTCTCATTTTTAGTGGGAATGTGAGATTGAGGTGGAGACCTGGCTGTTCCAAACTTTCCAAAAGGCATTTCCAATAGTAGAGTAACCCTGTTTTCTCCTTCAACAGGTCTTTAAACTGTGCAGTACTTGTTCATCAGCCTCAGACTTTGATTTGGCACTGCTATGTTGTGCAGATGTAGCAATCACATTTGCGAGCCTGGAACTAATTAAAAATGGAATATTTTAGATCAGTCATGGTGAGTGTGGCCAGATTTACAGGGAGAATACAAGGCAGCTTAAGGAGCAGAACGATCCAGCCTTTTAAAAATGTTCTTCCTTCAACATTGGTACATTACCTATGGCCCAGCTGGGCTGGACCTTTACAGCACTGTCTTTATGCAACCTCTGGCTGGTTAAAGGGGAGCTTTAAGAGGACACCAGTGTTTCATGGTTTGCTACATTCCAGATGTATGCAGAACCGTCTCTAAACTCTGTCTGGCAAGACACTGCTTTTCTTTTTATTCTCTTTTTTTTAAGAGGGCATGGTTGCCAAGCCTGTCTATCAATTTAACAGGAGACAATGAGTTAAAGGCAGCGGGGAATAAAAAAATCTGGAGATCTGAACGAAAAACAGATGAGGAGATAGATGTGTCTCTAGCCCTGTACAACCATGCATCTGACAGCTGCACAGAGTGGGGTAAGGCCATCAGAGGTAATACTGCTACCTAAAACTTGGAGGCTGCGCTGATTTGCAAGAGCCTCTCCAATCCTGTGAACTCGGTGTGTGAGCAACTGAAGCGAGAGCTCGCCTGCAGACAGCCCTGCAGGGCCTTTGGGGAGGAAAGATTATCCACAGAGCAATTATATGGTGGGTCACCATCATTTCCTCCTTGCTCAGCTCAACATTTTCTAGGCTTTGCTGCTCCTGGCTGCCAGCTCTGCACCTGCTCCATGCTGAGTCAAGCTGAGAAACAAAGCAAAACCCCTGCGGTCTTTCTCACGGTATAGCCAGGGCTTGTGTTGGATCAGTGCTTTTTGTCTTTGCACTTCACCAGCAGCTTGCTCTGACTGTGACTGGCAACCAGTGTGGCAAAACACGAGCCACACACCCGTTACACCACTCAGCACAGCCTGGTGGGGACATCGTGCTCCTGTCACCACAGCTCTGTGTCACCTGGCTGTGCCCTGGGCAGCACCTGTCCGTGAGTGCCTGGAGTCAGGATCTCTTCCTGTTGTGCAGATTCCACTGGGCAATTTGATAAGATCCTTGTGAGATTGCCTCTGAGAGAACAAATGAATAGGATGTCCCAGATGTTACTGCTGCTGGTGGATGGAAAGCTAACCTGTGGGTTGTCATTCAGATGTGACATTCCTTGTAGGATGTTCAGATGGCCAAACCTGTTGCTGGTTTGTAAATATGAGGGTGACTTTTTAGTCCTCATGCCCCACAAAAGTTTTGATTTCCATACCTCAAGAGAAGCCGGTAATTTAGTATCATACAATGGTATTTTAAAAAAAAAAATTATTCTGAAAGACCTTTAAAATAAATCTGTAGACAAAAGTGTGGTAAAATGTTGAATGCAGGTGGAGCCGCTACCATGGAGAGGTGATTGGTGGGTATCACACCCAGCTTCATTCCAAGGGATGCACTGTCACCAAAAGGCCCCTTGTGCTTCTGCTGAGGGTATCCAGCAAAAGCCTCAGTTTATCAATGCCCTCCATGCAGAGAAATGAAAGATCAACTTTTCTTAAACATGGCTTGGCTTGCAGTCTCTGCACAGGATTCTGTGCAGCATGACTTTTAGTACCATTAAAGTGATTTAAATGGAGGCTCTGCCCAGCAGCATTGTAGGTGACATGTTCCCTAGCTGCCGTGTATCCAAACAGATTGCTGCAAGGCCTCGAATAAACATTTTGTAAGTCTAGCTCTGAAGCAATTTACATCAAGCAGCATATATTGCACGGATTCCAACTAGTTCTTGTGTATTCCTCACAGAGCAGACAATGTTTTCTATCAAATCTGTTGGGTGAAAACAGAAAACGTATTAATAATGTGTCAGGAACCTGACTGAATGCAATATTTATGTGGAAGTCTCATAGAGGGCTTGTTTATAAAGAGTACACGAGTTCTGTGGTTCGTGTTTGAAATGTGTAAGAGAACAAGAATAATTTTAACATTTTCCTCACAGGTACAGCTACCCACACAATTTCATTCCTCTTGTAATATGAAGGGTCGATGTTTTTCTCAGAATAAGCTGAATGCAGAGCTCACCAAAGCTGGTCTGTGCATTCATCTCAAGAGGTTTAGCCCAGGGTCAGTGCATTGTGGTAAAGAATTAGACTAAAGCATTCAAAATCTAGCAAAAGGAGCAAACTCCCAGGGCCCTTAATTTTTTCTTGTGTGTTACTATGGTGAAATCTCAAGTCCATCCATTGATTTTGGTGATGAGTTGAAGCTGTGTTGAAATGGAGCAGAACCAGGTCTTGGCCGGCGCGATGTTCGTTAGGTGGTGAGTTGAGTGCTAAGCACCTCGAAACTGAACCTCATCCAAGCCCCAAGCCTGCAGGATGGAGATGGAAATTTCATGAAGTGAGGCTTCAGTTGGAGTATTGTTCCTTTTTTTTTGCTTTCGCACAAATCACCAGGGTTCTAAAAACAGCCTCCAACGCTCATTTCTACTGGCACGGCCGCTATTGATCGTGTCCAGAAAGAGGAATGGAAAGACACGACAGAATTGGCAATGATCCCGAGCCGTGAAGCTTGGATCTAAACTTCAATCCAAGCTTTGCTAAAGAACAGGAGGGGTTTTTTGTTGTTGTTGTATCTGGAGGTTTGATTTAATCTCTTGTACTTGCATGGAAAATTCATAGTGCTGGAGTATGGTGTTTCCTCAGTGGATAAGATCTACTGGATCTGGTGCTCTGGATTGGCTTAGTGGGGAAACATTTAACCTGGGAAGAGAGTGGCTTGAGCAGCATCAGCAGCATCTGTGAGGGAGAGGGATCTTCCGCCATGGGAACCAGGAGAGCAAAGAATATTCCCAGTGTTCCTGAACCCAGCCCATCTCAAATGTCTCATCTGGATTTTTTTCAGAACAGTCTCTTTTTTGGTTTTCTGTTTGTTTGTTTGTTTGTTGTTTTAGCTTGTTCTGTCAGCTGGAGCAGGTATAGTACTTAAAGCCTGATTCAAAAATTGACTCATGAATAACGTGGGAAGTTTAATCAGCATGAAGACTTTGGTCACATTGTGATTAATACTTGCCAACTCTCTGCAGTATTTTCTTTTAATGAGTTGCAACTCATTAAACAAATTAAATTCATTGATTTCAACCAGATGTTTGCACCTGGAAGTGCATTTATTTTCATTAATTATTGGAGAGGGACTCTCCATCAGGCACTGCAGTGATAGGACAAGGACTAATGGGTTCAAACTGAAAGAGGGGAAATTTAGATTAGATATGCAGGAGAAGCTCTTTCCTGCGAGGTGGTGAGACCTCGGCACAGGCTGCCCAGAGACGCTGTGNTGAGGTGGTGAGACCCCGGCACAGGCTGCCCAGAGACGCTGTGGCTGCCCCATCCCTGGAAGTGTTCAAGGCCAGGTTGGATGGAGCTTGGAATAACCTGGGAGAACGGAAGGTGTCCCTGCCCATTGAATAAGATGATCTTTAAGGTCCCTTCCAACACAAACCATTCTGTGATTTAGTATTAATTGTTTTTAGTTTGAAGTTTTTCTGTCTTCCCAGTTAATAAACAGAAATATTAGCACGTGATTGAGCCAGCTGGTATCATCATCATTATTAAAATTAACTAAGAAAATATTGTAATGTACAGTTTGCAGAAAGATAGCAGATTGGCAATTTCTTGTCCAAACTGTATGGTAAATATGCTCCAGTAATGAGTGGCTTACCAGAAAGCAGGAGAGAAAAGACCACAAATAAAATCAATATTATTATAAATATTACTTGCCACCAGTAATTTGAAAAGCTACTTTTTGATCCAAAACATTTGTTTTGAATTATATGTTGACATATTCTGGAAATAATTATGATAGACTATTTTTAAATTAGTAGTGCACAAAGGACTTTCTTCTTTATGTCCTTCTTTTACATCGACAGTTTCTGGTTTCTGCTGTACTAAAATAGACTTGGATAAGGATCCATAGATGTGTGTGTGTGCATGTAGATACTTTATATTTATTTATTTTTCTGGTTTGGACTATGGAATTGTGTGCTTTGGGAGGCAGGTGGTTTCCAACATTTGCAGAGATCTGCATGTTAAATGAGTTCTGTTTTGTATTGCAGGAAAGTATTGCTACATGTATTCATGACATTCCTTTCAGGCATCTTTTTGGAGTTGTTTCCCAAATGCTATGAAAAAAAAAAGTTATTTGCTTTCAGAAAGGAATTGCTCAGCTAAAAATAATGTATAGCTAATGTGGAAACTCAGTATGTCAGAGGTGATGTGGAAAACCTTGGAGCACACTGAACTGAAAGGATAAATGATCCCAAAAAGGAATCAAATGAAGCTATTACAGAAAGTCCTACTTCTACCAGTGTCAGGACAGTTTGGAAACCACAGATGAAAGAACCATGGTTCCCTGAAGGGTTCAGGAGAACGGGAGACTTTCTGCTGGTTTTGGTGAATCAGTTGGTTCTTGACCAACCTATACTCACATCAACGCTTTCTGGGCAAAGGATCCAACTGTGGGTGGTGCCCCAAGCCCTGTACCCCATTATGGGATGGCCAAGTGTCCCACAGAGGGTTGTTTAAGCAGGGAATATTTATAGTTCCAGTGCCAAAGACACACTCGTGTGCAGGATGAGGTTCTTGTTACAGGAGGAGTAGTACTGGAGATCTCGGCTGGGAATGAAGGTTCTTTGCATTTGTCCCAGGAAGCCTTGATAGAAATGCAAATGAAGAGCTGCAGCTTCAGCAGAGCCCTGTACAGTGGCTGACAGCCCTGAGGGATGCCTGCCCTGTCCCCATCAGCAGCGTCCCTACCACAGTGAGTCTCATGACTCCGTGCACTGCCATGTGTGTCTGTTGTTCCCCTGGTTTCACCACCAAATATCACATTGGCTGAAGGTTAAAAGATAATTCTGATGAGTGTCAGCTCTGCTTTTGAGAGCATTCATCTTACCAGATCTCTCTGATCAATTCTCCAGTTTGGCTACCAAAATGAAAATTAAACATCCTATCCACCAGGAAAACTAATTTGAAAATACATTTTATCTCTAAAGCCATCTTTTACCTGCAAACTTAATTGTGTTCCTTTAAGAAGATATAATTAAGTATCCTCATGGCAGACCATCAGTTTTAACAAAGCATCTCTAGAGCAGATAGACATCATTACTAATACAATTCTTTGAGGTGCAGGCAGGAAAATAAATTGGTTGTCATTGGGACATCATCAATATAATGAACATCTGACATGTAGACTCTTTGTTTCAGATGACACAGACACAGATGAGCAGGAAAAATTGTTAATAAGAACTGCAGACAGGACATTGCAGACTGTATCTGTCTCATGAAATGTTATTTGCTGCCAACACATTGCAGTAAAGAAAGACTCTTCTACCTGGAAATAGATGAAAAAAATAAAGTGAAGAGTCACTTTCAGGTATGTCCTGAAAAATTCTGCTCAATAACGCAGTTTGAATCTTTGACTTTTTTTACTACATCTTGGTAGCTACTTTCATTTCAGGCAGAAAATTGGTAATTTGCCTGTTTTTTATTTCCACTTAACCACTACAGCAAAATCGAACCTTTGATTTTTGGAACTATACCATTCCAACAGAAATCAGTAGCTAACATTGTCATTCAGACAAACACAAAGCAGAGCTGGTTGAAGTTTTGCAAAGCCTACGGGGAAATTTTGACATGCAGAAGTGAATACCCAAATACCCTCGGCTGTCTTAGGGATTTCCGGCAGTGTCTGCAGGATGTGGGGAAAAAATTCCAGGGTTGAAAACAGCTGAAAATGTTCTGCAATGGAGTCCCAGCTCAGCACTCTTTAGTCTAACTTGTCTTACGTGGATTTAAGCATGTGTTTATTGTTAAGGGTAAATGTTTAATCCAAAAAGGACCCACTGCTTTTCCAAGCAGGACCATGGCTCCTTTTCTGTTTCATAAATTATTTGGGAAGTGATCCTACACTCTTTCAAGTCTTTTCTCCCAATATTCATTAACAGTCTTGGACGGTATGTACTCTTTGAATCAGTTGTTTCCTATTCAGTTCACATGATGAGTGAAGTGAACCACACAATATAATTCTTTTTCCCAGTTTTGGACAACTGAAACACAATGAAGGAGAAAATTTTCTTTACTTGGAAGAGTTTTAGCTCATGTCAAAGGAATTAGCAAAGGGGTTTATCAACATACACAGCTCCCCACTTGTCAGGATATGTGCGAGCTAAAACCCCACAAGTCAGAGCAAAGTAAAAGAAGCAACACCAGGAAGTATCTTTATGCAACCAGAGCAGTTTGAAGCACTGTGCACACCCTGAGCTGATCAGGAGGTATAAATAACCCTCCTCATGGAATGCATTTGGCCAGAGAAACCATGGCAGACAGAGTCAAAGTTTACAGGGAATGTGAAAGAGATACAGGATCAGAAGCTGAGATAAACATCCTAACACTCAGATACTAATGTGGATGCTCTCCAAAGTTCTCTAAGTCACCTGGGCCCAGCTCATTCACCTCGTGGTGTCATGAGAAATGGTTTTCTCACAAGGCTGCTGATGCTTCCTGTTGTTTGACAGGCAGGAAATACAGTCCAATGAGCCTTTCTCACTGGAGTTCATAATTTTTGGTAGGAGAGAGAATCAGAAAGTTCAGAGGCAGAGCTGGAATGTAAAACAGAGTGCTGGGGTTGGGATGAGGGGGAAGAAGGGAGATTGAGAAGGAAAGTTAATCAAGTTTTCTAACTCCACAGAAACATGCCAGTTTTGAAAGGTATCAACACATGTGGGGATGGGATGCTGTCCTAGGTAGCAGCAGGATGCGCCTCTGGAAGAGCAACTCAGCCCACTCACTGGTCCAGCCCAGGTAATAACATTCCCCTGGGACTGAGGAATGCAGCAGGATGAAATGAGAGGCTGCAAATGCAGTTCTAAAATTATTTTTCCATGTCAGAATCCCGTGTAACATTAATCTTGATGCTGTTGTCACTTCTCAGTGTATCTGGCATCTTGGAAAGGCTCATCATCCATTGGTTTTTTTTTTAATTATTACTTATTTTGTTATTTTGCAGGGCTCTAATTAGGCTGGCAGCACTTTTCTGGCATGCCCTTACTGCCCCAGGAAACAGGGCAGCAGCCTCCACCCCCAGTGACAGACCCAGCTGTGTACGGCTGTTGTTTTCCTACAGCGAGAGCAAAGGGAGCATTCTTTGTGTGCAAGTCTCAGGCTGTGTACACGTGTGTGAACTCTCCAAAAGCAAACAACTCACCTTTAGAAAGCCAAATTCCAGGCAAGAAATGAGCTCAGCAGCTGTGAAAGGTGTCTCTGTGTTTCATTGTTGATAAAAGTACAACCCACAGTGACTCAAACCTCAGGATGTGGTGGGAAACCAAGAAGAAAAGAAAGATAGAGAGTGGGGGAGAAAGGGGAGAAAACCAGCCTTCTCAGGATGAGGAGTTCAGACACGCCAGATGTCTTTGGCGCAGACATTGCTGTCATGAGCCTTGCAGACATTTAATGTTTGAGTCCCTGCTTTCTTTTCGCTGGCTCTGAGCACAAAGATTCTGAAAACAGTATCGCAAAGTGTTTCAGGTTGCAAAGCTGACCAGCGAGTGCCATAAACAGCATCCCCTTCATAGGCTGACAGTGCAGGCAGAAACCTGTCACCTGAGGGCTGCCACCAATCTGTCACTGACCTGCATCTCCTCACTGTGACATAAACAACAACGACCATTTTCCTCCACATCAGCTCCCTCTTAAACTCTCCTGGGTAAGCAGAAGGCAGCCACTGGAAGGACAGGGACTTGGCAGTGAAAAAGGGAAAGGGAAAATCTGATCTGGAAGCTGAATACTAAAAGTAGGCATCGATTTCCTGTCAGAGAGGTGACGTGTTCGAATTTGCTGCACTGCTTTAGATTGAAAGGCATTTGCCCAGTCACAGGGACTGCCAGGTGTGCTGTGTTCAGATGAAATGATGCTTCAGGATTTGTTCCAAGGCCCTGGATTTCAATCCACCAGCTCCAGCCATCTGGCTCAGGTGCAGCTTCTTTCTGAGGTGACTTGAAGCTTGGTGGCCTCAGTGTTTCTCCTGTGATGCTGTCAGATATTTAGCTATAGGAGCACAAGCTCAGGCACGAGGAAGGAACTAAACTATCCTAAACTATCCTGTCACAGACAGTACCTAACTAACAGAACAGGTCTTTCTCTACTGAACATGTATATTCTTGACTTGCAGTGGAGGAGGAGTGCAGCTACAAGGTGTGTGCAGAGCAGAACAGTGGAAGGAATGATGAGAATAAGAAATGGAGCAAGCTGAGTGAAGGCTGTATGGCCTGGTCTCTGGTGTTCACTGGAAGGAATATTATAGGATCTCCTGTCAGGTCTAATCAAACCCATTGAGCTGACAGATGCTGGTTCAGCACAGAGATGCAGTGCCTGGTCTCCAGAGGGCTCACCCTGAGCCTCTGCAGCAGTGATGATTGCATTCCTGGTGCTGGGAATCCAGGAATGCTCAGAGCAGGTACATGGAAAGCAACGAAGGAACACAGGTATTATTGATAGAATTACATTGCCAGCCCACCTCCATCAGGCCACTACAGAGGCCCAAGAGGCTCACACCTGGAGAGAGATGGAAGCCAAAGAAAGCTGCTCTGCATCACCTCCCCTGGTGATGGTTACAGGAGAGGGATTTCAGCATCCCTGGGAGAAGTTTGAGAATAGCAGGTTGTGTCCTTTTAACTTCCAAAGAGGTTGCAGGAGTCGTATGAGCTCTGAGTGTCTGGAAAGGGCCAGATACAGGAATAACTGAAGTGCTACCAAGATACCTCAGCAGACACTGACTCCTGATCTATGCCATGCCTTGTGGAGTTTGGTCTTTGGTAGTTCGGAGGTGCCACTGCAGCCGGGAAGGTGTCACACACAGCTCCTTTGGGCACTGCCCACAGTGGGCACGGGGAGAAGCCACAGCCTTGGCAGAAACAGAAGAGTGAGTTACCTACTGCCCCTTGCTTCTGCTCTGCTTTTGGCTCGGCTCTGCAACAGCGTGTGGGAAAGTTAAAGGAGAAATATTTATTTTAATATTCAGGTGCTCTCATTCGCCCTTATGCACGTGTGTGTGCGTGGATACCACACACCTGTAACATGAGTGTGTTTGTTTATCAGTGCGTTTCCTGAACGGCTGTGGTTCTTTAGCAGCTCTATCTTCTTATCTCCACAGACAAATGACAATATTAGACCTGATCCCTAGTTATAGTCCGAAGACCAATAACACCCTGAAGTTTTCTGGATGTCTTTAATAAGAATAAAAGCCAAACAAAGCAATCAAAAGAAAACAAAGGGGTTGATGGAGTCTCTCTACACTCTTGCTGGTGGTTAGGAGTAGAACTGGGTAAATGTTCATTGCAAACGTTTGATTTTAGACCTGTCTAGCTTTTCTTGGTATCCTGCAATTATTTTTATACTCATTTTTTGTGCACATTTATATTCTTTGAAATTTTGTATAAATATTTTGTGTAAATGTGTCTCAGCACCCTGGTAGTAAAGTGCTGTTTAGCTGTATTCAGGGCTTAAAGGCATTTGTGTGACATTCAGTATCCAAGTAGATGTTTATACTTGGAGACCTGAAAACACTATAAAACAGAGGGTGAAAAATCAGAGATTCCTTGGTGATCACATAAGCACTTGCCTAAATTGTTAGAAGGCTGCAAGAGTGGACAGCATGACCCAGTGTTATTTTAATATAAAGGAATGGGTGTTTTAAATTTGTCATTTTTTTTTCAGATTCTGATAGTTCACTTTTAATGACATCATCTATGTTCAAGGATATTTTACCTTTTCTCCTTTCTTCTTCAGGTGATTTTCATAGGAACAAAGTAGTCCCTTGCTGTAATGCAACTGCCTCTGGGGTTAAACACTTCTGGTTAACTCCAGCCCGGAAGCAAATCAGATCAGTTTCTTAGACAAAAAAAGGAAAATCAAGAGAGAAGAATTGGATGGAGGGGAAGAATTTGATTTGTGAGGGTTCTCTTCAGAAAGTACCATGAGGTCTTAAAGAAGGCAGCAGGATTAGAGTTCCTATTGCTTGTGAATTGCCTGAACTGCATGAGTGAGCCTTAAGGAGAGCAGTAATGAAGAAATAAAACAGCTTACAAGCTACATCAGCCCTGGAAAATAGGAGCATTTCACAAATGGTTTCATCTTCTTTGACTGGTGATACCCGACAGCGATGTACAATTACTTCTTGTAGTTCTTTTATTGTATCTGAAACACAAAGCCTTCACTCTAAACCCAGTTAAAGAGTAAAACAAGAGAATGCAGCAATTTCTAAACTAGCCACTAGCTCAGCAGCAGGGTTTTCCCAGGCTGTTTTGATAGAGGCAAAAAAAAAATTAAAAAAAGAGAATAGTTTAAACTTTTGCCTCAGGGGTTGAAAACCTATTTTTCAGGCTGTTTAACTGTCATTCACCATGCATCTGTTCAAATTAGCTTCAGACAGCGAAATAAATAGGAAATATGGCCCAAGGGTCCTTGGTTTTGTCAGAAGGGACTTAAAAAGAAGTGGAGGAGAAGAAGAAGGAAGTCTGGTTCATGAAGGCCTGCTGGGTCTTTTTGCTGACATGAAATCAAAGCTGACTGAAGGCAAGTTCATTCAATCATCGCAAACACCCCAGTGGACAAGAAAACCCTGAATGTGGTGATACTGGATGGAAAGTCCGAGGCAAGACGTGGTGTGAACTTCCCCAGGCTTGAACTCAAGAGTTTCAACAAAGGAAACAGAATGCCAAGTAAAGTAAATCTGGGAAATGGATTCAGGGAGGGGGGGAAAGAAAAGGTTATTTGCTCACAGTACAGAGTGGCAAAGCAGCTGAGATATTTGCTGCAAAAGATGTGCTAATGGGCCACATCTGGGCATCGTGGGTCAGACATTTAGATCTTAGTGTCTCTTCATGATACAAGACATTACTGTGGACTCTAGAGAGCCAAATGAGGAGGAGCTTGGGCACTCACACGCCTCAGCCCCAGCTCAACAGAACGGCTTTTCTCAGGCAGCATTTTGAGCAGCTCATGACAAAATCCTGGATACTTGGTTCCTCTTCTCTCAGAGTACTAGCAGAGCATGGAAGTGTCTTTGTTTCAAGACTCCTTTGGTCCCGGTCTCCTCTCCACTCATTTTCACAAGAAAACCCTTCGTCACTGCACTGATGTAAAATATTGTATGTCAGTGGTATGACACGTATATGTACAACCATAACAAGAAGCAGTAGCATCTCCCCACTTTTCTAAGGCTTCCCTTACCCCCTGATTGTCACGGTTTGATACCTGGAAATTCAATTTACCTGTTGTTCCTCTGTATCTGTGTTCATGAATCAGGCTGTTATCAAAAAGAGGAGCTTATATCTCCTCCTTTATTGGATCTGGAGTTGCTAATACATCCATCACCCCTATATAGCAGAAAACAATTAACAGATGTTTCTGCTCATTTAAGAATCACTTTGTCTTGGTTCAGTGTTTGTTTCTCACAGCACAAAGCTTTGCATAGCACACCTCAGGTCCAGAGTTCTTCTGGACCCCCTGGAACATCCTCTAGGTCAAGCATGAACGGCACTCCTGGAAGCAGCCTCATTAAAAAATATATTTTTATGTCACATATGTATCTTGCTATCGCTGATGATTTTTCCCTAACACATTTTAAAGTGCCTAAATTCAGCATGGAAATGTGCAGACAAAAGAGGCTTAATTAATCCTATTTTTGTCTAATTTGCACCTCCAGGATATTTTGTGAGAAATAAAATGCACTTCACAGCTCTCTCTGGCATGTACTATAATTACCATCAACATTTCTATGTATCATAATGATGATAATGATAATGATGGCCACTGTTTCCCACCTCTTTGCTGCAGGAAAAAAGCTGACTGCAACAGGATGTTCTGTGAGTTAGATTTATTCCTAGATTTATTCCTCCCCTCTCTCAGAAGTAAAATAGGTCAATATTCTATTATAGTCCAACTATTATTAACTTACTGTCCTCATATATTTTGATATTCCTGTGAAAAAGCCCTGCAAATATCAAAATTGAACTTCAGAAACGTGACTCATTTCAAGTGTAATTTTTAAAGTTCTCTCAATCCATATTTTCCATTTTTTTCTCCAGGTTTTCTGTCTTGGTGCACTTTGCTTTCTCAAGAGAAAAAAACCAGGAAAACAACAACTGAGGACTGAAAATGGAAGAAAATGAAACAGATCTTGGTGCTTGTGGTTCTTCACACTGGGAGAAAAAAATACATGTGTTTCCTGAAACAAAATAAAGATTGATATTTATATTTACTGCAATACGAGCCCCTTTTTGAGAGGTGTGTCTTTCCTGGAGTTGTTGGAAGCCATGTAATCCAACCTCTTAGCCCTTCCTTCGGGAGAAGAAAAGAAAATGACAGTGCAAAGGTATTTCGTGGTAGAGTAAACCTCTTAGGCAGCCACATACATTAAAGCAGAACAACTATAAATGTCTTGTCCATTTATTCAGATGACTCTTACAAAGAGCATTCGTGGGGTTTTGCTGCCTTCTCTGACAGAAGAGAAACTGCAGTGAAGGGAAGAAATTTTCCGTCTGTGCCCAAGGTTAAGGCAATCTGTAGGAAAGAATGAAAATGACACTGAGAAATTAATACCTCCTTTCAGCCAGGCCTGAATCATTATCTGCAACGTTCTGGATGACTCAGCATGTTTCCCGAGCTTATTCTTGCCTCTCTCTCCTTTCTCTGCTGTACCTGAAGCTTTTCCTCCTGCTGATTGTAGGATAAATCAGGTTTATCCTACTGGGCTGAGCAGACACGGCACTTGCTGGGTGTTACACATCTCCAGATCACTGCAAAGACCTCGGGCTGGGCATAAGAGGCATATGGCAAAAAACCTACAAGAAACAGAGCTAATTTTTAGATTAAATTATTGAATTTTGGAGTTAATGACCAGGACAATGAAAAGAACAGGAACAAATATAATCCCATCCAAGGAGCAACCTTCCCTCTCTCCCCAGGCCCAGCGTGGAAATATATTGCTCCTCACTGGAAAATAAAGCCATGAACATATTGTTTAAAATGGGATGGAACAATGCCCTAGCTTTTTTATTTAAACATGAGAACAGAATTTTTAGGATTAAGCATATTAATTATTCCACTGATCTGTGATATTTGCTATCAAGGGTCAAATATTTGAAAGCAGTCTCCGTTTCTTTTTACTTATAGTCTCCTACAGAAACAATTAATCATAAACATAAGCTAGATGTAAGAGGGGAGAGAGAAAATTAACAGCTGGACTGGGTAACAAAAAGAGAGAAGCATGAGGAAATAAAATGGAAAAATACACATAACCACATTTGTTGCAGAGGTAATGGGGAGAAGAATATGGACTTGTATTCTTTGAATATGTTCATGTTGACAGAACCCCACAATTTTTATTCACCATAATATTCTTCTCCAAGGTATCTATTTTTACTTGAGGTCTTCATATTTCACATAATTCACATCCTAGAGAATCTTCATTTCCTGCTCTTCCTCCAGATGTGTGTGATGACAGTTAAAATATCTAGATTTTACAATAATAGAATGAAAACTCCATAGCAAATCCATAAGAAATATCACTGATAATGGACAAAATGATAAAATCACATTTTCATGCTCTTATCAGGTTGAGTTGTTTTATTTGTTCATCCTGCCAATCATTTCCCCCTTGAAGGAGAAGGGTAAACAGAGACACCAGATGAATGGCTCAAGGTGGCTAGAAATGGCTAAAGTAAAAATGATGATTGCTCAGACTGTCTCTTCATGGAGCTTGTGCCCCAGCTCATGCTTATGGAATTAATTATTATATTGTGGATCTTGTTTGTCAAGTACCATTCACAGGAGTTCTCCTTGCCCCAGAGCTGTGTAGCTGAATCCCAGATACGGAACTAAATTGGCAAACTCTTCAAAATTACTTGAAAAGTAAGTATGCGGTCAAAGGTACAGGTGAAAAGGCTGAATGGGCTGATGAAAGGTATTCCCCAAATGAAGGAAATCCTGTCCAGATGAAGAGGTCACTTCATCTGCAAGCCTTAGGCACTGCAGGGATAATAATCCCCAGGTTCAAGCGTTAACGGGAGAATAAAAGACAAATGGAGCCATTTGTCATTTATTTCTGAATAAATGCAAGTTCATTTTGCACAGAACCTTCACCCTGTCTCAACAGACAGATCCTAGAGGGTAATTTCAGGGCAGTTTTCCCTGGTGTGTGCTTGCTCAAGGTTTACGTGAGTTTCTGCTTCACTTCAAGGCACTGGGCTGCTCAGAGACTGGCTGGTGCATTGTATTTTATGATGCTATCTTTGGTGAACAAAGTTCTTTAACAATTTCACACAGTTTTCTTGTAAAGAGATTTCCTTAAGTGAAGAGAAGCACCTACAGTGATGCTGTGGATTGTGAAGGAGGCAAATTTAGGTTTGTTTTTACTGCCTTGGCACAAGCCTGGGAATGATGCGAATGCAAAAAGGCTGGGGTTGAACTGGGGGAAACGACACCCAATTAATTAAAGCACCTTGCTGTTATGCAGAGAGGGACACATGGTCCTGATGGAGAATGGCTAGATCTGCTCACCTGTGGGCAGTAGGGTCGTGCTGGTGACTCCCACTCCCAAGGCACCAGCCTGGAAAGGGCCAAAGAACACCAATTAACCTTCAGTCATGCGCCTGAGAGGCAGAGCTGGCCAGAGGGATGAGCCCAGAAGGGCTGTGGCAAAAAGTAAGTTTGGTCTGCCTGGAGGAGGGAGTTTCCAGGCTGTGCTCCCTGGAGGAATGCTTGGTGGGCTCCTGAGCCGGGACCATCAGCTCTCCTGCTCCACCCCAAGGGCAGCTGCTCTCTGGCAGCAGCTGACAATGGCTATTTTTTGTTAAGGGTGAGTAATTTTGAGACTTAAATATAATGTTCATCTTCTATAGCTATGATAGAGCCACTTTCTAGCCCTTGAGCTGAAGCCTGGTCTATGTTTTTTCGGCTGCAAGAGGTTTCCCAGGTTGGCTGCTTTGCATGGGGATGGAGCAACAAGTGCTCCAGCTCATTTCAAATAAGTCCTAATTTATTCCCTTTCCTTGGCAATATGGGGACTAGAGAGAAATAGCAACAGCTCTTCAGCTGCCTGGGCTTTTTGTGAGCTTCCAGGTGCCAAGGTTGAGCTGTTGGGATGCTTCGTGTAGGTATCTGAACATGGACATCTGAGAGCAGTGGAAATGGGATGGAGGTGGCTCCAGGGCTCTAGAACAGTTCGATGCTCTGCTGAGGAGCCAGCCAGTTCATCCTCTGATCATTACTGAGACTTGAGAGTCTTCATTTCCTCTGGAGCAGTGGTGGCAATGAAGGGGGAGCCGGAGTGCTGATGGACTCCTCTTTTCACTTTTCCAGTGCTCACCAATAAAGTGTTTGAGGGCCCTCCAGAGGAGAGGGAGAAAAAAACCACAAACAAAAGAACCCAAACAACAAACAATCTGGTTTCTGTAGTCCATTGCTGAAAAACCAGTCAGTGCCTCTCTTCTGTGGTGATAAGGAGAATTTGGTATACAGATTCTGGTTTCCCAAAGAATCTAAAGCTGAGGCAAGGTAATAACTAAAAAAAGAAACACACACAAACCCTTATAAAGCTCCAGGCTTGCGGCCTGTTTTGCTGTTTCCCTGCCTCCTCAAGCCCAACACACCTTCAGACATTCCTGGCTGAGGTAGTTATAGAAAAAAGAAAAACCCGTGTCCAATTTGGAATCATAGAGCTCAGTCCTATCCTAAACAAACAATGCTGCCTGGAATTCCTTGCCAGACAGTTGGCATATCTCACAGATTAGCTAACACTAACAATAATGTGTTTCAAGAAGAAGAGGCTGAACTTGGCCTCCCTCTCCAGCTGGAATGGCAGTGTGGGGATGTGTGCCCATCTGCGCCCCTCCTCTGGAGAGGAGGGATTGGCAGAGAGCAGGTTCCTTGACCCCAGCACTGAACCCTCTGTGGAGGTGGTTTGCAAGCTGAGCTGGGAGAATAATTCCACTACAAATTGCTCCAAGTGTTAAAGCTCCAGGGAGCAGGTTTAATAGCTGCCTTCAACTCCTGCATTGGTTTGTCAGACTCTGGTTTATGGGCACAGCTGGATGACGGGGAGAAAGCCAGGGAGGGGAGGTTATCCTGCACTTAAATTTGTGGAAAAATTAGTTTGCACTTGTCTGGGCTTTCCTTTGTGTCAATTCATCCCTGTAAGTTTAGATGCATGGAGGAGAGGTGCAGGCTGTGAGGGAGGAACTTTAATCCGGCTTGCCTGGATCAGGAATGTGGGAACCAGCACCAGCCAGACCTTACACACTTTATGAACAGTGAAACGGGGTTTCAGCAGCTTGGTCTGGAATTTGGGTGGCCACATGTAAACACCAGCTTAGCTTTTGGGGGGGAAAAAAGCTAGTACTTCAGGCTTATATTTGTCTCGGATTTCAAATGGTGAAAGGGGGAGGGTGTATAAATGCCAACTCAGCAAAATAAATGGTTCACACAGAAAACCCCAATGTCAGGAGTGAAACCTGACTCCCTGAGAGCCTCTTGTGTACTAAGTGCATGTGCTGTAGTGACAGGAGAGGATCCCTGCTGCCCTCATCCCAACACAATCAAAACGCTGCTTATTCAAGTGTTTGGAGATCAAAATGCCAAGAGCAAAGGCACAAAGATATCTCTCTGAAGATGTGAATAAGTGGAAGCTGAAGTTTCAAGTATCAGCTTGGGGAGTGGGCAAGGCAAACAGCAGTGGTCCTTGCTGGAAGCCCAGCCCAGCACATCTGCCTCAGACCTGCAGGGCAGGTCTGGCTGCTGGGCAGTGCTGGTATCTCCTTTTGGGAGGGAGCATCTGAGGATTCCAAATGGATCTGTGGGGTGGTGCTGGGAAGGAAGGACCTTTTAAGAACATCTGTTTCTCTCAGCTTCTGTGGAAATGCTTATTTCACCTGGTAGGCTTTGCCAAGCCTCTCTTAAGAAACACTTTCTTGAGGTTCCCAGGATCTGTCTCAATTTTCTTCCCTCCCATTCCCATCCCCAAATGGCAGCATCACCCTCTAGATCCCAAAGCTGGTGAGCAAGGACTGGCAGTGCTCTTCCAAGTATTCTTTGCTCTTGCCTCCAGCCCAGAGCTTGTGTATCAGTCCTCTTTCACTGAGGAAAAGGCAGTGTAGTCCTGTACTGCCCACTGAAATGATCATGGTGCTGGAATGGGCTCTGTCCCTCACTGCTATCAAATTCAGCTCTTAGCAAGACTAAAACTTCCTCTTTTGGCTTCTGAGCAATGCAAGCTCTCCAGGTCCAAATGTCTTAGTTGTTCAGCTCTTGTTAATCATTAAAAATGGTCAGAAACTGGAAAAATCAAGACAAGGGGAAATATTAGGAACATGCTTGCAAAAAAGCCCGCAAAACATCCCAAAATGTAAACAGCTGCACCAAACAGAAACAAAGAAGTTGTTCAGATGGCAAAAATCCTCTGTGCTTATCTAATACCTCTTCAGACCATTTTTAGATGCCCAAGGCTGTGCGGGTTTCCACTTGCATTTTCCTAAGCTTGGCCACGCTTTCTGCTTTTCCAGCCCCTGATCCTGTGCCAGGGCAGGGTGATGCTCCCAAGTCAGCTGTGTGGACTTGCCTGCACTGGCTGGGTGTGTGGAGACCAGGCAGGTCCCCCTGCTGATCCCCCGAGCCAGGGGCTGTGTGAAAGCCACGGGTGATTCAAGGGTGAGAGAAAGCAAAGTGAGCCTGTTACTTGTGACTGTCACAGCTGTGCCAGTGCCTGCAGCAGCTGAAGAGCTCACGTGTCTTGTAGCGGGCTTTGTGCATCGAAAAGGGTGCAGAAGGCTTGAGGAATCACTGTTTTATCCCTTGTGGGGAGAAGTGAAGTGTCTCCCAGCAAAGGGCTCCTTCCTAGTCCAGAAGGCAGCTGCCTGCTGACCCCAGGGAGCTGTGGGAGCTGTAGGGTTCCATCCCAGGGCAGGGAGGCTGTGCCCTCTCACAGAGCCACTCTGGCTGTGAAGGGAGTTTTGTGAAGCTCTGCAGGGAAAACTTGTCCATTACAGTCTGAATATTGCTGGAAATAATCCCAGGGAAACCTGGAACCAGCCAGAAAGCACTTACTAACTAAAATTCCAAATAATGTGAGAGTTTTTCCAGAGCCTTCTGAGTGCTAATGTCCCTTGTCACAGCAGGTGTGGAGGTAGCCCCAGAAGGGAGGCAGTAAGTTGGGAGCGGGGTGTCTGCTTGGGGAGTGATCAAAAAGAACAAAACAGAAGACAAAAAGAAGTATGGAAGAGGAGATCCTCTCTTTGTGGAGCAAAGGAGGAGGCAGCTTCATCGGTCAATAATGTGTGGAGTCAGAGATCCTCTCCAGAGCTCAAAGCAGCTTCTGGCCCTTGCTCTCTCTCCATTTGGCATTCTAGGTGGGCAGATATCTGTGCACGGACCTTTTAGAACAAATTCAGCAACACTTACCTAAGATGCCCTTCTTTAGACTAATTTTGCAATTTTGACTGTTTTACTGCTCAACATCCTCCTAAGGTAAATGGACCAAATCAAAGTGAACATTCCTGACAAATTAATGGGCAAACACATTAGCAGCTCTGAAATGAAATGCCTGCACATCACATGCATTCATTTCACAGTGTTTATATATTTATGGAAATATCTTTGAATTATACCCCCAGCTCTAGCACAGATGATTTCTTCCTGCATTATAAAGCAGGTTATGTGGTGATAACTTCTAGACCCCTAAGAGCTACTGGAGCATGTAATTATCTTGTTCCACTTATTAATGATGAAAGGTCTATGCAAGTCCCAGAGCAGCTGTATATACTGTGCTCAGTAACCTAAAGAGGCTATATAAATTTAATTTAGTTTAAAATTTAGTTGCTGACTTTAAATAATCTTCAAATACAGAATATAAATGTTTTAGGGCATTTAAAGCTCTCAAAAAATTATTAATGTATCTGTAGTACTGGAAATCTAAACTCAATTTTGTGGTGCTAATATATGGAATTGAGAAAGTGGGCTACAAGAAAAAGAAGCTGACCAGGCTCTACTCTGAAGTGCATATTGCAAAAAAACCATAAAGATAATACAAATTAGGACTCAGGCTTTTAATTATGAATTAATATTATCAGTAATGGAAGAAATGTTAAAAATGAGTTTTGTCTTGACATCCTTGGAAGGTGGCCAATTTATGAAATTCTGGGCTAGAGATCCGCAAACCTCCATTCCCCAACCTTCCTAAAATGGCACCACTCATTTGATGATGTCTCCCAGCCATAATCCTGCTTCTCCAATCTGCCATAATAATGCTAATTAGTTCCGTATGTAAATAAACTATTGTTGACAGGACACTTTAAGCAATTCACACATGACTCATGGAGGGGGAGAGAGAGAGAGGTCTTAAAAATGATTTATCCATAAACAGAGATTCCATATGTCCTAATCTGGCATGGATTTCTCTCCTTCTCTTTATAGCAAGGAATGTGTGTATGCCTGTATAGCAGGGCTGTAATGTGACAATTTGTCTCAAAGGGAAACCGGGATTTATGGTACTTAGTGGAGACCACAGAGGTAAAATGAACAGCAGGCTGTGTTTAATCATCTGAATTTTCAAATATTTCTTTTGCTTGGGTAAATGTGTCTTTGTTCCTTCTTGGAAACGTGCTCAGCTGGAGGACTGGTTCCTGTAAAGGGGTCTGAAAATGCTGCAGGCACATTTAGTGAAGTGCACACAGGGTGTGTGAGAGGATCCATGGATAGGGGACACTCCTGCAGGAAAGGAGTTGGACCCCAAATTCTCTAGGCAAGATGTTACCACCTCCGTGAAGAAAATGCACCGACGAGGTGTCCAGTGCACATTTCTGGAAACCAGGGTATATTGCACTGATCCCAGGTAAATGCCACAGAAAATCCAGGCAGAGCAAAAGAAGGCATTCCGAACAGTTAAATATTATTTATTTCTCCTGCAGGGCCTGATCCTGTGGCTTTCAGTGATAGTATTCCAGCCTTGAGAGGAGTTGTGCTGATATGAGTGTAAGGCCAGTGTACCCTTAGCAGGGTTTGGAAACTTCACTGGGAATCAACCTTAGGCTGAAATACCCTGTATCTGGATTTTATTTTTGCCCTTGTAGTCTGGACTGCAGTACATATTCCTCTGGTGGTGCTGGTCTTTTCTCCCCTCTTCTTCCTTTTGCCTCTTGCCTTAAATCATTTTTGGTTTTAGCACAGGATCACTCACGTTACTAAAAGTAATTTCTGTAATTTGCTGATTCTACTGTTATTTTAAATCAAACCCCGGCTTCTCACAACCACCAAGATTTCAGAATATAGAGTTTTGGGTAAAACAAATAGAAATCATGGAATCTGGGTGCTTAGAAAATGGCACATGGATTACCTGAACACATATAAGGCAGATTAACAACCCACAAACCAGTGGCAGGTGGTGTTTGTGCCTTCATAATTTGAACAAGACAATGTGCACATGTGACCCATAAAATGGGATGAGACAAAGTGCTACTGGCAGTGAGTTGTGATGACAGAACAAGAGAAAAAAAGCTGAATTTTGAGTATGTAGGGGCAAAGCTGGCGCTTGCAGAGAAAAAGGCTGGCTGTTTATTTGTGGCAAAGATGCCAGCTTTGCTGCCAGTGGAATTGGAGCCCGCTTGCTTCCTTCAAAGAAAGAAATCTCTCCAGGGGGGTCAGTGGTTTAATTGGGATGGCTTGTTCCAGCCTTTGGGCTGCGAGTCCTGATGAGGCTGCCAATGAAGTGCCCGTGTAGAGGAGATTTGTCTGCTGAGAATTGGACCAGGCACGGATGCACTGGCACAGCTGTTTGTGGGAAAGGCAAGGCCAGAACTACTTTTTCCTCCTCTTGAATTTTCAATGACTTTCCCCCTTCAGGCTGTGCAGGGAGAAGGAACAAAGGCACTGAGCTGGCTCATCCAAAGGAAGGGATCTATGAAACCTGAAAGTTTTAGAGCCCATTCCTATGGCTAAAATCACTGTCTCTGTCCTTCACTTCCCACCAAGGCATTTCTGATGTAAACACATGGTGGTGATAAAAATGAAATAAAAGCAGATTTTTGTGAGGCAGAGCAGAAATTTGGGTGTGGAGCAGGAGCTGCCTTTGCCTGGCTCTGTTAAAACTTTCCTTTTTCCCCTCTGTAAACACTTGACAGCTTATAGAGGGATCATGGATTACATTTTCACGCTGTTGCCATTAATTAGGGCTTGAAAGGTGAAATGAAGAGTTGGGTTGCTTGGCTGCTGTGAGGTGAGTAATGTGTATTTACTGAGTGGTGATCTGCTGCCTGCCAGCACACCTTGGCTACCTGTGCTGGCTGGTTGCAGCCACAGAAAAGAGCCTGGGGTTATGTTGTGCTGAACCCATTTAAAAACAAAAGAAAGGGAGATTCTTTCCCATGTCTCTAAACAAATTCTTTAATGAGCAATATCCCCAAAATAGGCTTAGTAAAAAGGTAACTATTTTGGTCAAACAGGGTAATCCCAACCCAGAAGCCAAGTTGTTCTCAGGGAGCTGGGATTGCTGGCGAGCATGGATTTTGAGAGTGAAAGGTGAGCTCAGGCATATGCCTGGGGGGGGTTCCAGTATAAGTTTTCAGGCAAACTTGAACATTTCTGCAAAGTCAGGTGCCCTGTGCCCCCATGCAGTGGTAGCTGCTCCTCATGCAGAAATGTCAAATATTCCCTATGTGCTGGAAGAGTTTCTAGAAAGGGATGATTGCCTAGATCCCAGAAATTCCAACTGAGTCAAAGCAAGATGAAAGCATAGAAAATATTTTGCCCAAACTAAGGCTTATACTTTTAATTGTTTTGAGGTAAATAATGTGTCTCTACTTGGAAGCGAAGTGTAGGGCAATTCCACAGAAAATTCACCTGCTATTCCCAACCCTATGCCCAGTTTTTCTGCCATAAATATTGAGAGAAAGGCTGGTGGTATGAAAATCTTGTGATATTCCTCCTGAGAATCTTTCGTCCCAGAGTTCAAAATGTGAAATTTAAATTTGCACTGTGTGCAGCTCTTCTATGTATGCATAAGCTCTGAACAGAAATGTCAGGATTATGGCCAAGGATGATTGAGTAATTAGTTACAGAATTTTTGCAGAAACAGTCTGGAAGAATCCTCCCCAAATTTCTGGGGTTTAAGTCAAAATGTAGGTCATGGGGAAAATGTAAAATTTGGTTTGCAGATGCAGCTGGCAGTTTAGTTCTCAGATTACCTGTGTGTGTTAGCAGATTTTTGTGGTTGCTGATTATCTGCCCATCCTTTGGAGCAGATTGTTCAAGCTTAATATTTGCAGTGATGGCTGTGGATTCCTCTGGCAGAACCAGAAGTGTGTGGGCATGAAAATACTGATTGATTTATGTGAATTTTTGTTACTTATCAAAAGTCCCTATTGAAAGGGACTTCCTGGGTTACTGTTTATTGATCTGATATGAAGCTTCTACTGATATGAAGTTTTATTTTTCCTACGGTGAAGCTTCACTCAAGTTTGATAAGTCTTTTCGTGGAGCATCTACCGGAGCCTACAAACACACAGGAGCCGTACTTGTTATCCCATAGAGAGAGAGTGAATTTTCAGACCCCCCAAAACTGCTGGGGTGTCTTTCATGAGAGGTAAAACAAGTTCAACTTGCTGAAAAGCTGGTGACAGTGAGTTCTAATGTGGGAGGGTTTGGGGTAGGCTGTGACAGACTGGGGTGTAGGCTGTGATTATGTCTGAGGGGAAGTAGCTCTTTATTGACAGCCTGTTGCCCCCAGGGGGGCAGTGAGGCTGTGTGGGATTTTAGGACACTGCTTTTCTGTTGACCTATAAAGAAGTCTTCAGAAAAAATGTGGCAGTTCAAGGCCTGCTTTGGTGTTTCCTGGTGCTCCCAGCATTTTCCATTAGGATGCAGTGGAGAGGTCAGCTGCCACTGTAGTTGGTACTGGGACACTGTTTGGGTACCTGCTAAGCAATGCCTCTTGCTCTGGTGTTCAATGAGTTCCTGCAATCCTTTCCAGTGACTGGAATCCTTTCCAGGGTGTGGAGGAGGGAAACTGGACTTAGAGTTGCCATAAAGAATGGACAGGCAAAAATTTGGGTGTATCAATGACAACTTGCATTCAACAAAAAGGTGAAAAAATATATTCTAAAAAAGCAGACACTGGTATTGTTCTCTCTTTAGAAGTTTTGTTTTCAGAGCCAAACAACCACTGCTCTTAGCAGATATTACCCAGAGAAGCTGTCCCTGCCCATGGCAGAGGGGTGGAATGAGATTTAAGGTTCATTCCAATCCAAACCATTCCGTGATTCTACAAACTTGAGCTCAAAAGCACACTTGGAGCTTGGCTGCTCTTGCTTAGTGAAGGACTGGAGCCATCTAAGAAAATCCAGTTCACCATGAAACAGGCACCACGCGGGTGGCTCTGTAATAATTGCAGGAAAAAAGATGGGGGAAAGGAAGGATACCAAATTGGTCTGCAAAAAAGGAATTGCATTGGAACAAGTGTGGATAAGTGATGTAATTCAGAAATTCTTTGGGTTTATTTAACAGCTTCTGAAGAGCTTGTCTGAACACAGACTTGAAAGTGGATTAGAAGATGAGTCTGGCAGGATTGAAACTTACAGGTATTTCTTGAGATCCACGTTTTGTTCCAGGCTCTGCTACTGGCCTGGAAAGAAGAAATTTGGAGAGGATATTTCATCTGTCTTTGATTTCCTGTAAAATCAAAGCAGTGATACCAGCTACCATGAAAACATGTGGAGATAAGCTGAAGGAAAGTTATTAATTATAATAGTAAAATCACTTCCATGACTGTCTGTGGCAAGTTTCCCAAATTAAACTCTTGAGTTAACTTCTTTCATAAATAGAATTCCTGTGTTTATGCCTCCTTCCCACTTATGACCGGAATACGGGAGGGAATCTCAACTTTCTGTTGCTTCCACTTAATTGGATTAGTCAACTACCTCCAGAGGTATGTGCCTCAGGTCCAGTCCTTGCTGACAGCCAAACCAATGGGCCATTACATGAGGTAGATGGAATCCAGCATCAAAGGAAAGAGTAATTTGGGCTGGAGAGATGCCAGGACCTTCTTGTGCTTAACCAAATACCTGCATGCATAGAGATTTTTTTTTTTTTTTCTCATTGCTGCTGTGCTTCCTTATTGCATGCTGGAAAGGATTTAAGCCTCTGCTCGTGAGCAGGGTTGTGCTACCATGATGTCCAGTGCCCAAATAAAATGCTGTGGGGTTGTTTGTGATGTAGATCACTTCTCACTTTCCAAAGCTGGTGGCTCTGGGGAGTGACAGCGAGTGCTGCAAACAACTACCTACACATGGGATTCTTTGCAGTGCTTCCGTATGATCATCTCTTCATCTCTTCCTGTCACAGATTCAACCAAGAAAATTAAGACTTACCATTGTTATAATGTGGCAGGGGGCGGTTGCAAGGAGAGGGGAGCGCAGCATTCCTGCTGAGTTCTTCTGATGAAGCTGTTGCTGCAAAATAGCTTCTAAAACATCTGTGAAGGTCCCTGGAGAGCCTGTCAAAGATGTGGCATTGCAAGTGTTTGTGTTGCCCCGGTGTAGCCCTCAACAGTGTGCTCTGTGCTCTTGGCTGTGGTAGCCCACAGACAGTGTCCCTGCAGAAGTGTCACTCGCTATAGCAAAGGACCACCTGCAACATGAGAGCAGTTCCTAAACAGACACTGGGAAAGCTGGAACTGTGTTCAAAGTCTCTTGAAGAGCAGGAAAAAAATCATATAAATATCCAGTCCAGCATGTGTGAGAAGTGAATCCCCTAGACCTCTATGGAGCTGAGTGCAGCTGTTTTGCAAATTGACCCCTTGGGTTTCTACACTGAGCCAGATAGCCCAAGAGAATTGTGTTTACTGTGTTATTTCTATCCTGCTATCAGTAACCCCCTGGGAAAATGATCTTTGTGTTCTTTTTCTGCTGAGGAGTTTGGAAGCAGTGGCAGAAGAATGGTAACTGGGCTTTGCTTCTTCTCAAAGTTACTGTGGGGCCAAGCCAGTGTGCAGCTAAGGTAGTCTGGAAAGATCTGCCAATCAAATTGTTGGCCAGCCTGCTTGGCACAGCCCATCCCCTGCTCTGTGCCTCAGTTTTCATGTTGAAATGTGGGAGATGATTTTGATCTTTGAATTACTTTGTCTGGAAGAGGAAAGTATTGTTTGAGTGCTGCTGATGTGGAACTCTCCCTCCTTATTACTAATACATGGAATTGAGAGCTTTGTTGCAGTAGCGGGCTAACATAAAGAGCAATGAAATTGTAGGAGTTTGCAAAAAAGCTCTGGACTGAATTAGAGATGCAGCCTTTCCTAGAGTATCTGCTAAAGCTGTGAGAGACCTGAATTAGCTTACTGGGAGCAAAGGTGTTAGAGCTAGGGCACTCTTTACAGCCCACAACACATTTGCGGCTACTTTCCCACCAAGTCAAGTGCTCAGTTTTGGGTTTTTTTGGTGTGAGGCTTGTTAGAGTATTCTGGTTGTTTGTTTTATTTCGGTTTTTTTGAGTCAGTCTCTGGTTGCTTCCACCCCTCCTGCTTTTGCTGTGCCGAGATTAAGCTTTTTCACAAGCCTCGAGGCAGCTTGCCCATACAGATCAGGCAGGTACAAAGACTCCTCTTGAAAGTCTTGTCCTGGGGGTCTGCATCTGTAAAACCTGGCTCTGTAAAACCAACCCCACAAAAACCAGCATCTGGGTATGGTTGTTCCCAGCATAGGATATTTATGAAGTCAGGAATTCCAGTATTAGTCCTGGGTGTGGATTTGCCACTCTGACTTTTTTTCTCTTTTTCTTTTTCAAGGAGAAGATATTCTTGCTTTATTTCCAGAGGCGAGCCTTTCCAAAGTTGTGAACACAAGAGCTTGCCAAATATTAGCTTTCAAGGTTTTAAGTCGCACAGTGTTTACTCGAGTTACCTCTTCTCGAAGTCTATATAAAGAGTCATGTTTGCTCAGGCACACTCCTAAAAGCCCCAAGACATGGCTCTGGAAGGAGGTATGCAACAGCAAATGTAAATATTGCTGTTCTTAAAACTGGAAGCCCTCTGAGTAATCTATAGAAGGAAATAGTAATGCGAGGAAAAGGCCTTAGATTTGGAGGAAACTTTATACGATTTGGAGGTGAAGACTACACAGCAGTACCTGGAACGGATAAAAATCCAGGAATTCAGGGATATTGTGAATACAGCTTCTCTTGGCCAGGGCTTAGCCCTGCAATCACAGCTGCTCTCTTCTGTTCCCCAGCATTTCCCCTTGCTGTCACCAAGACAGCATTTTCCCATACCCCAGCCTCTGAAGCAACTGCTGGGAACAGTTTTTAGGGACTTTGCTGGCCAAACTGTGCTGGCCTCTTGCTGTGGGACGACAGTTAGAAACAAAATATTTGTTGTACTTAGTCAAGTGATTCCCTCCCACCTTTTGTCAGTAACTGGTGTCATTTTTCTGAGAAGGTTGTGGAAATGTGAGCTGAGTTTCAGGTGCTTGATGATATGGTAAACAGGAGAGGAATTTTCATGAAAAAGTGCCTAGATACAGTACAAATAAAGAAAAACAATTGAATGAAAATTCAACCACAATATTTACCAGTCTCCCCACCTGCCTGTATATGCAGGTATGCTGAGACCAAATTCACATCATGTTTCCTGCAGCTGAGATGAGTGAGCAGAGTGCTGGCTTGGCTGAGGAGAATACTTGCCCTTGCCATGCCACTTTTTCTATGTATCAACAGGCAGCCCACCAAATTTCCACTTCCTTTCCTCCCTCTCTGTACATAGCTATTATCAGCCTTCCCACAGCAAGGGCAGGAAGTAAATAAATGGAGCAGCAGCAGAAAAACCCTGTGCACGAGTTAGTGCAGAATTATTGCACTTATCAGTGTATTTATCTACCGCTGGGCAGCCTCGATGAGTGAAGGATTGCTGCAGGGCTGGAGGCAGCGGGAGCAGCTGCGAGCCTGCATCCCGCAGATGGATTTATGGATTCCCGGTGCCATCTGCTGGCACAGAGCTCGCTTGTGCACGGAGCCCTCCAGCTCCTCTCTCCCTAAGCAGATGCCGCAGCTCTTTGCAGATGGTGTAACCCCGATCCACCTTCTCTGGGTGATTTCTTGGGCTTTGCAAAGCAAACGCTCCCTGCAGCCAAGCACCTGCAAAACTGCTCTGCTCATGGTCCCTCCTGGAGTTTTGTTCAGCTGGGAGCCCCCTGGGCTTTCCACAGCTCCCTTTCTTCTGCTGCAATGCTCTTTTGGGAGCAGCCCCAGATCCAAGGGGAACGGCAGATGGAGCTTCTTGTGTAACCCAACAGGCTAAACTTTTAAATCCATGTGGTTTTGAGGGGAGGGTTTGTCTTCAGTGTGGAGTGGCACCAGTAATACTGCTGAGGTAGGGTTGTAAAAATATGGCTGGAAAGCTTTCGGAGCGATGGAAGCTTGATTTTTGTATAAATCTTTGAAATGGCCTGAAAAAAGAAAAAAAAAACCCCACAAAATTAATATCCATGTGACAGAGGATGTAGGGAAGTTTGTCCATTTTCTATCTTGTAAAAGGGATGTGTGGCAAGCAAAGATGAGCTGTGATAACAATATTAGTTGGTGATATTCCTTGGCTTTTGCTGTTAGCACTCCAGATAACCTAGTAGAGCTGTTTTTACACTTTAGATTTGCACTTTAAATTTGCATTTTTCACTACTTCCATCACAGCATCTGCTCTGGGATGGGCTGTGCTGCAAGGGGACCAATCTCTTTATCTTCCTTGCTGCTGGGAAGCACATTTTGGTGTGTGTCAAATTCCTGATGATGCCCATGTGCACTGCATGAGCCTGAAGACAGGACGTGTGTCAAAGCCAAGTCATTAATTCACTTTTAAATTTTCCATTTTTTTGAGGTAATATATCATTCTCTGTAAACACCACATAAAAATATATATAAACTTGCTTCATGCACCTTGCTTTGACTTCAGTCCAGGTTTGCCCTGGGCTTCCCTTATTTCTGCCTGTGGGGAACTTGCACCAGTTAGCCACAAATAAAGTGGAGTTTCTGACACTTAAATTCTGGAATGTCAGGAGTGGGTAGTGACAAGACTGAGCTGGGATCTGTGTTAGCATGTTTGCAGATACGGATCAGAGGTTTGAAGTCCAGATGACATGAGGATGAATGAAGAGGAGAAATTGCTAATCAAATTCTCCAGGGCTGCTATGCAATAAACCAGGGTAACTTGATGGAAAATGTAATCAAGCCTTCTAGTCTGTTTTTCAGCTACATCTAGGCTTCAATTTTTCAGCCTTTATGCCTCCCTCTCCCATGGATTTTAAAAGGAAGGAGGATGTCTGCGAGGATCAATGAAGTAATTTAGTTTTACCAAGTGAGTCCAGTAATCCTGCTGGACAGAGCTCCAAGAGATTTCTTTCTCTTAATTGGGGAAATATTGTAAAGAAATTCTCCATCTTCAGACCATTACTAGTACAGATAATGCCAAAGCAGAAGCATAACCTTGTAGTGGAAATGGATTTTTTCCCCTCACTGGTCAATAAATGGCTAAATTTGAGAGTTGTCTTCTCTGTCTTGAACATATATAAATCTGCTTTTCTGAGTTTCAACACCTGATTCCGTGCTGGGGGAAATTGGTACTTGTGTTCGCTGTCATATTTATCAAAATGATGCAAACTAATACAGAATATTTATCAGTAAAAAATGTTCAAAGACATTATAATGGACTGCATGCATTTTTTTGAGATGACAGGATGCAAAAAATACTGCTCCCACGTTACTGGATGGGGGTGTGCCCTTGTTTAGAGAATTTTACTGGATGCAGAATTGCAGATATTCTGGCATTCCCGTAGGAATCTAATTTTGCCTGAAAATAAGCGACATAAGCCACTTGGGTAAGAAAATAGAGGGGCTGCAGTCTGTGACTGTAGCCGTGGAGTTGTGTGAGATCTTTGCTCCCAATGGCCACAGTGCGGCAGCAAAATCCAAACAGGCTTCCCCATCCTAAAGCAGTGCCAGGAATGAACGCAGGAGAGCTTCAGCCCACGCTGACAAGTGTAATACTTGACTGAGCTGAACCCTGCTGCGGGAAAAGACCGATGGGATTCACCTCTAGCAGTACGCCGTTCCTTTTATGCTTTGCTCCTGGAGGAACTGCACTGGGTGGGAGCGACACAAACTTTTTAAGACACTTTCAGTAAGTTTTGGTTGAGTTGAATGTTTTTTTTTAACAAAATCAATAAACTTTTTTTTAGGCTCTCTCTGAGGATGAATTAAAGGCATAGCAGAAATCAGTCTGGCTTTGGAGCATATGTGCTTTACTTCAGTCTTGTCATATTGTCATTACAGCTTCGGGGTCCTGTTAGGCTCTACTAACACAGCATGAAACCATTCCCTCACCAATCCTTGACGCCTGAATAAAAAGCAACAAGGAAAGGACCCTTCCATTACAGGTAAGTTACAAAAGCATGGAAGCAAAGGAAAGATTAATTTTTGTGGCTAAGAATTGCTCCCAGGACAACTAAGAAACATAATCTTTTTAAAGAGCCTACTTCCCTTGGGATGAAGTCTTTAAGTGTTTGAATGCTTCTTGCCTAAAACTACACTAGAAATAGCTCAGGAGGTGACCGGAAAACAAAGTTTAATCACAGGCCTCTAGAACCATATTAGCCCTGGTTGCAAACCCACGTGCTGCCCCATGGCCTGAGCCATAACTAATAAGCAAGGACAGGGCTGAAAGGCAACTAATCATTTATTATAAAAGAAAAATAGTGCAGCTTAAAATGGATTTTTGGCTCCTGGTATATAAATCTTCATAGTTTCTCTGTGTGTCTAGAAGGACAGGAATTTCTTTGCAACCAGAAAAAAAGATGTTGGCTGTGTCTGTAGTGTGCCCAGCTCAGCAGAAGGGAAATGCTTGTTCATTATTTGCAGCCATAATTAGTATAGGACACTAGCTAAAGGAGAAGCTGTTTGCTAAACAATCACCAAGTGCGATATGAGGCTCTGGGAGCAGCATGGGAGAGCACTTGCTCAAAGGAATGTGGTCATGCAGGAAAGCAGGGCAAAGCACCACCGGGGGTGTGAACTCTGAAGCAATTTTTTTTTGCCTTCCTCGTAAATGGATTAGAGACAATCTGAATATCTTCCTCAATTAACACCATTTCCTATAGATGGAGTAATTTACTTGTTTAAATAGGAAATAATGTAGTACAATTTATTTAAATGACTCATCAAATAGAGTTAGGCTGATTCCGCCCTCTGGTTTATGCCTGTCCTGTAGGAAGGGGTATTTCAAGGTGCAGTCACACACAGGCTGTCACTTTTGGCTGTACCTCTTGCAAATCACCAGGGGCCTGTTTAATACTTCTGTTCTCTTGTCTTTCCAAGTTTGCCAGAAATGAGGCACAGACCTGTCAGAGTGATGTGGGTGCCAAGGAATTTTATGGAGACATCATCTCGAGTGGGATTGCAGGACAACCAGGGCATCAGGCCCAGCCAGCGCAGGGTGGGAAGGGCAGGTCCTGCCTGACCAGCCTGATCTCTGTCTGTGAGCAGCTGACCTACGCAGTGGGTGAGGGAAAGGCTTGCTGTCTACCCAGACTGCAGTAAAGCCTTCAGCACCATGGTGGGTTAGTGGTTGGACTCGATCTTAAGAGGTCTTTTCCACCCTTAAAAAAATCCATGATTCTACAGCTGAGATGTAGATAAATTATCTTGCACCTTACAACAGCTGGATGCAATAAAGAGCCTATTGCAGTTTTAAACTTTTCTTTTGCTCACAAAAGAAAAATAGTGCAACCCAAAATGGATCTTTATGTTCTGGTTCATAAATCTCTATGGTTTCTCTCCTTGTCCAGAAACAGGAATTTCTTTAAGGTGCTATTGATCAAAATTAATGCTTTTCTGTGTTCAAGGCTGAACACAAGGCTGGAACACTGGCACAGCCTCTGCAGGCTCCGTATGGTTTTCCACTATACTTTGCAAATGAAATGTTCTAGCGTGAAACCTGCAAATAGCTTTTGAAGGACTATTCTGACCATGAAGATCACCCTGGAGAGTTGGTACGTTCTTTTGGAGAAAGGAATTAAACACAATCCTTACAACCCCATTCCTAGGCAAGCCTGATGAGTCCCTGACCAGCCTCTTGCTGTTCTTGGGAAGGTACAAACTCCTCTGCAGGAGATGGCACTAATACTCTGGACCTCACCTGATACATCTTCGTGCATCTCACTGTTTTTCTTCCTCTTCTATGTTTACTCTTAACCTCTATGATAAATCTTTTATTTCCCTCTGTCAACTGGTGGTCAGACTTTCAGCCCCCTTAGCACAATGCCAGCTTTGGAGCAGAGAGTGGTTGGGTGAGCTATCCATGCACCTCCATTTCTCCAGGGCCCGGCTGGATCAGCTCAGTCAGTCTGCGGTTGTTTTCCCCTGAATGTGCCTGGATCCTGTTCTTGGTGTCATTCCTGCTTGCACACGTTCTCTGAACTTTTGCTGGCTGTTTGCATAACCAGGAGTGTATTTCCTGGCTGGCGCGTGGCCCTGGGATCTGTTTATGAGCAGTAATCCTGGAGGGGGGCGAGTTGGTGTTCAGAGCCGTGGGCTTGTGCTTCTCATGCTCTGCAGGGTCTCCCAGGGGCTTGACTCCTTGTCTCATTTAGTCACCTTGTGATTTAATTGGGCCTCTCCCCCACCCCAGATATCACTGTACTCGGAGCTTATGCAAAGATAAGGTTCCCAGATGTGATCCTGATGATGATCTGAGCGAAAGTGCCTGGTACCACATTGCCTAGTTCAGTTCCTCTCAAAAGTTTCTAAACATTATCCACCTTCTCACCAGGCATCTGTAAACTGAGACTGTCTTGAAAGCCAAGTTTTCAGGATACGGAATCATTTATGGAGTCTGAACAGTAACAATGCCTCAAATGCACTTTGAGCTCAAGCTTTTGATATTTCTGTATATCCATTTGTTATCCACCTGATTTTCAGATTCAGAGTTGATTTCTTGCAGACTACAATTCTTCTTCAAATCCATCTATCTGTTGAGTGTTAACTGATCATCTTTAGTGTCTCAAGCAAGCCAGAAGATTATTTCTTTGCTTTTCCCTCCTGTGTTTGCCATTTCTATTATTGGCACTTAGTGGCCATTTGGTACCAGAGCTGCACAACTGCACTTTCCTCATCCACGGTACCTTTTTTCTCTTCTATCATCAGACCTGCTCTCTCTGGGGTTGGGACCTTCCAGCTCATCTGAGGGTAAAACCTGCAGTTCAGCCACAATGGAGGAGTGTTTCTGAGATGGAGACAAGGACAGCCTAAGCCCATTTGTTGCCTGCACACTGCAGAAATGCCTTTCTTTGGCAAAAAAAGTAGAGGTAGCCAGAAACCAGCCGATGCCCACGGCCATGGAGCCTCATGCTGGAAGATGCTCCAGCTGTGTTTCTATTTAGCTCCCTCAAGAATGGTGCTGTTCTGAGCACTATCGCATGAAGTTCAGTGGTAAAGGAAGTGGAAGAAATGTGGTGATGCCAATTATTATAGGCTAAAAAACTTTTTAAACTTATTTAATTCAGGTGCAAAGCAATTCCTATTCATGACAAACAAATGGAGAATCTGAGCTTTCTTTACCTTAACAGCAGCTATTTGTTTTCTGTGGAGTTCAGATGCTCTGACCATTTAAAAATGAAAATACATTTCATAGTGAAAACATGTATTTGACACATCCACTTATATGTGCAACAGAACCCATGGCCTTCTATAACCAGAAGGAAATAATATTCTATAACAAGGCTATGATGTGGTTTCTCCCTGTCAGAGAGAGGCAAAGGAAGAGAGGGGAAATATTCCTTTCAGGGGAAGGAGAAGGAGAGATTTCCATCAAGTCTGTCTTGTGTTGTCAACACTGGAGAGAAATATTTCATGCTTTTTTATAACTTTACTAAATCATATGGGAACATCAGGCTCTGAATAAAGAATGGCATGGATGAAAAGAATGACTCAAAAGTCCATCTGTCTTACTGAAAGCACAGCTAAACTCTGGGCACGCACTATTCCTGAAACTGTTTTCCCCCCCTTAAGGTTTATCCTTGAAGTCTCTGACTTGCAACAGCTATTGGAGGAAATGAATGTTGGAGTCTGTACAGGATGTTTGTAATTCTTCCAGTGGTATAAAAATAACTTTCCCAGTTTCGATTAAGATGAGTCCTCATAAAGATCATTTTGGGTTTATGTAATGAAATTTGGCAAATTCCTAAAGATATTTTCTATTTAACTACCAGTCTTAGAAACAAGATTGTCAGTGTACATCACTGATATATCAGCTGTTAGGAGTGATAGACTTGTAAGGAAGCAGCATTTTCCTTCATTCTTCGTGTTGTAATTTTGAAAATTAGTGTAGTAATCTTCACTTTTAGATTATACTTCATTCTTTACTCTGGAATTTCCAATTTTTTTTTTTTGCGGTTCAGACTCTTAAAGGAAGTTTATTTCCTTCTGGAAATATGACATTTTGATCCTTTAAATAAAATAGTCCTAGATTTCATTTCTCTGTAAAAATTGTGGGACAAATTTTGATACTTATGCAAATTTTCACTATTTCTTCTAAAAGCACAAAAGGTGGTGGTGGTGCAAGAGTTTCTCTTTGGATAGGCCACAAATTAGAGCCAGTCTGTAAGATTTAAGCAGATTTATGCTGTATTGGATTTTCTCAGCATTCCCTCTCCTTCTCACAAAGGTTTAAAGGTATGTAAAATACAGCCATGTGAAATACTCATAAAGGCAAATGAAGCAATAGCTCACACTCATGTGGGTTTGTTTCCCATGCACTGAGAACCAAAAAGGGGAAATGTTTTCATCTTGCACCATTTTAGGCAGACAAATTCAACCCAAATATTAATAAACAATTTTTAGAAAGGAAATTCTCCACAGGTGGGAAGTGATTTGCTTTGTAAGAATCCACATCTGACCTAGTTAATCTGCTCTGTCTTTGGGAACCAGGGCAAGACCAGTAATTCTACTGAGAAGGTGCGAGCTGAAGAAACCATAATGAACCCTATGATGTGACCAGTGAGGTCCTCTCTATAGAGCTGAGATAGTGGAAAATATTCCTGTTCCCAGGTGATCCATGTCACATCTCAGTGCTGGAAGTTGTTACCCCATTGGAAGCTCTGGCAGAGGGAGCTGATCCCAGGTGGGCTGAGTAGAGTGAGTAGCAAGGTGCAAGAGCATCTGAAGGGAGCTGGGGGGGAGGCAGAGTCCCCTTCTGCTGACCAGACTATTAAACCAGCATTTAAAACGCTGTTGAAGCTGAACTTCTCTTTCACAGCTACAGAGGAGAAGGGTTCAGGCAAACCTGATTGTCAGCTCGTGTCAGCCAAAATAGCCACTCAAACTTATGCAACCAGTTCAGGCTTTCCAAGTGATGCAAAACCAGGCAAAGTGGGAGAGTCTCACTGAAACCCAGAGTTTCCAGAGATGAATGAAAAGCAGAACTCGCAGGCCAGGCTGTTTGGAAAGAATATTGTGAGAACTCTGGGAGAAGAAAAGGCTCTAGAATAGTTTTTTGTCTCCCGAGAATGTAATTGTTTAGCAAGAGGCGGTGAAGGGGGCAGGAAGATCTGTGTTGTCTGCTTGAGTACAGGATGAGAGGGAGTGGGAGGGTAACCTTGAAGGCAACTCCTAATTAATGAAGTTCAACTGCACCAGTATGAATAGCCACTGTAATGTTTTGCAGTAACTCCCCTTGTGCTGTCCCAGAGCAGCAGAGCTCTCTGTTCCTGCGTGTCCCTGTGACCCCATGTCCTGGATGCGTGGAGCTGTGTCCTCTCCCCTCTTCCAGGTGGAGCAGGTAAGTGTTTGGATGCTGAATCCATGCTTATTTCTGTATTTTTTTTGCTCAGAGTACCTTTGCTTTTCCATCAGGATTATATCAGTCTTGGAACATGTCTTCTCCATCTAGTTATAGAACACCCTGGAGTATTGGCCACAGGCAGAGAAATGGTGTAAGGGGAGCCAGGCTGGGCATGGAAAATAATTCAGGGATTGACCACTTTTGGGGCGTTGGGTACCATTATTGGCGTGGACCTTTAGAGTCTCTATTCTAATGTGGCACATGGGTCTGCTGTCAGGGACTATCTACTATTTTCACACAGTTACTATCTTCACGTTCAAAATATCTTCCTGCTAAAGGAATCTAGAAGAAGAGAAAATATTCTTGATGTTTTAATCTGATTTTTTTCTGGCGAGCTCTGTTTTCTATACTTTGTGATCTCCTTTGAAATAGATGTAGATTGGTCCTAAGGTACCACGGGCGTTTTGTGGCATCTAAGATAGCAAGTAAAAATTGTGGACATCCCCCTGGATTGATCAACTGTTCTAGGGTTGCTTTTGACTGCAAACATTCTTTCCTATATTAAATTTTAAGGTGTTTACTGGTGGTGGGGAAAAGAACAAGCAAACAAATATCTGTTTCCTTTACCCAGTACATAGCCCCTTTCTCCCCATGGTTGCCTTTCTAACTCTCCAATTTACTTGCATGTTTTCAAAATAAGAGTCTGGAAGGATTCCCAGTTTGTTCCACTTAGGCATCATTGCAATTATAATTTCACATTTGGCCTTCAGCAGAACAGAGTGTCTCATCTCTTAGAAAGGAATATTCATAGGAAAACAAATAAAAGCACTCACCAGCTGGTGCCTGGTGAATTACACTGTTCGAAGTTCAAGGATATTGAGTGTAATACGTGCTGATTGGCGTTTATGTGGATGTTTGACTGGCATCACTTGACTCTTTCTAGCACTAAATCCAGGCAGATATACACCAGCGTAGTTTTTTGTCTTGCTGTGTGAAAAAGACGTTTAAGCTCTCATGAACTTGATTTGCAAATGGTCTAGGTTGGTTCCCCTCTTCCTTGATCCCACAGACCTGCTCTCTTTAGTCCTTTATAAAACATAGCTGGAGGCAGGCTGTAGCAGCAGCTGGCTGCCAGGAATGCCTTGACTGCAGTGTGATTCCAGCAAGGTGGAGATGTGGTGTGATTTGCTGTCAGCCCTTAACCTATTTTGTTACTGCTGGACAATTCTCCCCCTTTTCTCCTCCTCCCATCCCATCACCCAGAAAGTGGCTTGAAAAACTGCACAGGAGGCTTAAAAGGAAAGTAAAATGCTCTGGTGTTTTTCCCCTGGTGTAAGAGGAGTCATGTCACAACTTCCTTCACTGGCTGCTGGATCACAGCTTGCAACACAGAAATGCTGTCTGTGATGAAAGAAAGTTTTAAAAGTTAACATGCGGGAATACTTTCCCCAGAACCTTGGGCGATGTGGAGCCCTGGTTTCTACTGAGCTAGACAAACAATGGAATTGCATCATTTGTCTCCAGGATTTAGTAAAAATAAGACATTTTGGTGCTAAGGCTGCACTGCAATAGTGGTACAAATCCTGTTTTTTGAACAACCAAATCTCTCCCAACATGGCTGCTTAGTCTTTCTAAATGCTGAATTATTTGCATCAATTGGAGACTCATAAAGAAAATGAACAACAAGATACTTAAAGGATACATAATTTTGAAACATCTTGCCATGTGGTTTATAGAAATGCCATAAAAATGCATGCATTATGCTATGCATTACAAAACCTTTTAAAACACCCACACTCAACAGGTTGTTTTTCTTCTGTTTTCTTTTGCTGTATCTTAGTTCTAGGTATTGAGGATGATAAATGTACAGACATAATTGGGTTTGGTTCTTCTTCACTAAAACCTTCATTCATATCCCTGTGCAAAGCAGAATATGCCTTTATTCCCAACTTATTGATGCCTGCATATCTCTTATCAGCTGTGCTGAAGCTGGATGTATAAAGTACCTGGCTGTCAGCTCTGGCTGTTACGTAGAAACATCACTCAACTTTTAGTGCTCTTTCACCCACCTGGTCCCTAGGTTTATATTTAAAACCTTGACAGTAACCTTTTGGGTTTATCAGGGAGGCAGGAGGAAAAACAAGCTCAAAATACTTTTGTTATACATATTTATTTTATATCAGCCCCAAACTGCCGAGATAAGAATTAGGTGGTTTTCTTTCAGGCTGCAGTGCCATAAATCTCTAGACAGGCTCTTGTAGTTTATCGGGGCTGAGTGGCTGTGGTGATCTTCCATAAACAACTCAGACATGTGGAAGATGAATTTTAACGAGTGTTCTCAAAGCTAAGTGCTACCTCTTGCTTCTACACCTCAAATTCACCCATTTTTTATTTTTATGTTGTATCAGAGGCTGCTCTGTGCTTTTTTCCCCCCCAATTATCTACACTCAAGCAGGACTCTGTCAAACCCAGAGGAAAGGGAACATAGCTGTGTACACAGAGGTGGGGTTTCCACCTGGCCTGACTTAGGCAAGGGTTTAAACTCCCAGTCAAAACACCTGGGCTTTGAAAGAGGAAGGATTAGAAACTTGTGCCTAGGGATTGTTTCATTTGGTTTTGCCTGTGCAAAAGGCTTTTGTGTTTCATGTCCTCTCTGTAAAATGTTCAACCTTGTTCTAGGAAAGGCTCCAAAGAAAATTAGAGCAGCCTCAGGGGCTGTTTTAAATCATAGCAGCTGAGGCCTTACCCCAGCACTTCACGCTCCACCCTGTGCCTCTTCCACCAACACTCTCTATAATAACCTCAGATCTTCACCTTTTCACGGAGAGAACTCCTTGCTTTGCATCACTGATAGGTTTTCCTAGGTAGGCCAGGAAATCACGAGATCTGGTTCACAACAAGCAAAGAGAATGAGAAGCAGAGCCCACTGGCCTTGCTGGGAAACAGACAGTCACCAGTTACTGTAATTCAGTATTCCTGTTTATATTCTGGAGCACGCAGACTGACTAAGTAGGAAAAACACAGCTAGAATAATTGCTCCTGGGTATTGTGCTTTCATTTACAAACATAACCACTCCTGAAGCTGCTGAGGACAATTTCCCTGAACTTCCAGCATTGTGCAATTGCCCCTGTGCCTTCTGTGGGGTTTCCACTTTCCTCAGCTCTGACAAATACTGGTCCCTGACAGAGGCAGGGCAGGGAAATTGATGGATCAGTGGAATTATCTAGTACCAACAAATCCATAGTTACAAAAATAGGCAGTTATTCTTATCGTTTCCTTGCTCTGACACAATTTCCTGCCCTCCTCTCAGGCTGTTCTGAAGATTGCCTGGATGACAGACCTGCTTTGAAGCCTGTCAACCCCCTGTGCAGAGCACCTCTCCTGTTAGGAATTGCTGTCTTGGAGAACAATGTCTGGGAGCAGGGCAAGGGGCTGTGCTGTGCCTGCAGCCTTTGATCACACCTGGCATGTGTCCAAATGGGGCCTGCTTGTGGGCACTGCTGGGTTTTAACATTTCTGATCATATCACACTCAAGTATAGGAACTGTGCTTTGCTTGGGGAGTTTTATTACCCCTCCTACAGATTTAGTCATCTCCAGCCTTCTTGGAGCAGCTCAGAACAGGAGAGGGATATAGGGACTAGAGATAGTTAGAGGTAGTTAGGACAAGTCTGCAGCAGCCAAGTGAGGAAGGTGAACGATTTTAATTAAAAGGGTTCTGCTCGTGCAGTTTATTTTGACAGAAGAGGATTAATGAGATCTCACAGCTGCAGCCCTGCTGACAGGTCTGCGTGTGATAACGTTTGGCACGGGGGGCAGCGTGCAGATGGAATTGGTAACCCGCTTGGCAAGTGCAGCTGGCCTTGGCATGGGAAGCATGATAGGCTGTAACAATTCCATCAAGACCCTTAGGGCTCTATCTGCTGGTGGCTCTAAGGATGTGTGTGACACCTGGCCTGGCTTTGCAGGCTTGTCCCCTTATCTTGTCATTCTCAGACTGTGTTAGGTTTAGTTATGATAGTTCTCAGCTCACCTTCGGTAATTTCTGGGTCTTTAATACTGAAAAGTAATTGAATTTAAAAGACTAAAGAGTCCATAGGTCAGTGTTTTGTAAAACAAAGTCTGTTTGCTCATGGGATAACACTTGGAGAGCAACAGTAGGTGAGGCTTTAAGTAGATCTGTGGCCATGCCTACGTGTAAATACTTGTTCTGATCCAGGAACCTTAATATTGAACAGCTCATTCAACATCTAGGAGTCTGTGAAAGACTAATATCCCTTAGTTTCAGTAGTTCTATGTTATTCTGATTAAACAATGTACTGGAAATATGTATTACCAACAGGGATGGGATCTGCTGTGCTCCAGTGTCAGGCTATGGATTTCAGCTTAGTGAGAGTTTTGTGCAAACACGAGGGTCCAGTTTCCCTTTTTCAAGAAGTACAAGCACAAAACCCAAACCAAAATAAGACACTCATCACCTCCTCCCCTACCAAACACTTTGATATTACTGGAAGGATCCAAATTTCATATTTTATTCCTGACTGTCACTGGTTTCCTGTCTAACCCTGAGCCAACCATCAAACAAAAATTTTGCTCGTATCAGCCTTTTTTCTGACAATACTTCTGAGATGTATGAGGATGCATTGATTAATGCTGGTAAATTCCTTGGAGATTCCTGGATACAATCCCTTATTTAAATCCCTGACTACACTTTTGTTCTAGAAGTTGTCAGCTGGTCTCAGGAGCCCACAGACCCACTGCTCAGTTCTGCTCTACTCTTGGGATGAATCAGAAGCTGAATTTTCAAATGTTCTAAAAGCTCATTGTTTGCACAAGAAACAGTCCCCAGCATTGCTCCTCAATGGATTGTCAGGAAAATGACTGCATAGATTCTGAATTATAAGTTCTGTCACAAAATACAGCCTGTTTAAGTGGCATTTAAAAGCTAATAATGAATCCTGAGTGGTTGAAACAATTGTCTCACATCTTTGTTCTTTCTCACTAGGTACAGCTGATGGAAATGTTGTCAGTGCTGTTCAAATGGTGAAGCTGCACACAAACACGGGCATGGGATTGAACAAGAGAGAAGAGGAAGCTTGAGGCTCTGATGGTTTCATTTCTTTGAAGTTTAAGCTCAGGTTTGCCCATGTGGCATTTCCGCAGTTCAGACAAAAAAATGGTCAGTGACATTTCAGAGCAGAGAATCCAGCCCTAAAGAATGTATCACACATTTAGGTGATAAGGTGAATCATAATGACGTTAAGTGGGATTAAAAATATCTGGTTTTTCCAGGTAACCTGTTGGAGCTGAAAGCGAGTAGTCAAGCCATAACTAATTATAATTATTTATTTATTAATCCCAGACTAGTGACGTGCTTAAGTCTCCTAAAGTCTTGAGTGCATTTATTTGTGGAATTGCACAGAATGACTTAAACCTTGCAGTTGGCTTAGTTTGTGTTCTGGGGCTGAATACTCAAAGACCTGGGGAGCAAGCACACCCTTGGTCCTGCTCCAAATTCTGCCTGTGAACCAGGTGCTCAGCTGAAAGGAAAATGAGCTGCAACTTAGGGACTTGTAATTCTGTGTTTTGGGGTCACCAGGTCTCTGGAACCCACTTGTCCAAAAGAAATAAAACATAACACTTAACTCTTGCAGGAGATTTCACTTTGGGGTTTTGAGAAGCCTTTATCACTTGCATACCTGAGGGGTTGTGTCCCAGGCTCAGAAATGTCCCAAGCAATCTGTCAAGCTGTAAACACATCAGTAAAGCTGGTGGTGAACAGGTGGGTCCAAACAAAATAGCTCAAAATCTTGATAAGGCCATTTTCAAAGCTTCTGGTGGTGCTTCCAGTGAACACCTTCTACCTGTAGGTGAGATAAGAGGAGGAATTACTGACAAGCTTTCAACTTGATTGAGCTCCAAAGACTTGTTACCAGATACACTACCAGCAAGGTCAGGAAAAGGAGTTTTAACCTACATGGCAGGGAAATTTGGGTTAGATATACAGAAGAAACTCTTTCCTGTGAGGGTGGTGAGGCCCTGGCACAGGGTGCCTAGAGAAGCTGTGGCTGCCCCATCCCTGGCAGTGTCCAAGGCCAGTGTTGAAGTGGATGGGGCATTCAGCAACTTGGTTTAGTAAGAGCTGTCCCTGCCCAGGGCAGGGGGCTGGAATTAGGTGAGCTTCAATGTCCCTTTCAACCCAAACCATTCTGTTTTCTTCTGTGATTTGATCTCCTTGTGCCCCTGTGCCCTCATGTCTCTTCCTCATAACCCTGAAGAAGTGCTGCTGCAAACAGTCTGTTCAGAGGGGTGGGCTGGATATTAAAGGCTTCACTTGTTGCCTTTCTGAAAGGTTGAAGCTGAACCTGTAATTAGGAAAGGAGCTAAAGCCATTATTTTCAGCAGCCTCACATTGATCCACGTTGGCCAGGTTTTGGCAAAGGCTGATATGGTCAATTTTCTTTCAGCAGTCAGAATACAGGGTGAGAAAATGCAGGCAAGGAAGAAAAGTTGCTCATTTTTTTTTTCTTTGCTGAGAAGACAGCTCTTCTTTCCCTTCTGAGAAAATGAGATATTCACACAAAAGATGAGTAGGATTTGATAACGCCAACTATGGTTCTTAATTATATATTTTCTCTTCCCTCACAGGAATTGATAATGACATCCTTAATAAAATCCAGAAGAAAAACATTTGTGTGCATGAACAGAAAGTGTACAGTGGCTCCTTGTGAGTATGGAAAGCTAATAAGAAATCTTGTTTAGATATGCACATTTAAATTTCTCATGCTGAAATGCTTCTGTTTGCTGTATTTTTAACTGTGCCTCTTTTTTTTGACAATGTGTTTTACAGGGAGATTTAATTAGTGCTCATCTTTAAGTCATACTTAATGACTTACTGTTATAATAATGCATATCTTGGCTCTCGATGACTTCAGATTACATTGGATGCGTTCGTAGAATACCATCACACTGATGTTTTTGTGATATTTCTGATGTTTCACATTTCCTCCTCTCTTCCCCTTAGCGTGCCAGTGATGTAAAATTCCTATCCCAAGCATCTTCCCAGTACTGTCCTCCCTTTCTTTTCTTGGTTAGCAGAGAAGTAACAAAGAACTTGATATTCAGCATTCTGTGGCCTTATCAGCATCCCAAATACAGTTACATGATGCCTAAGACAAGAAAATTTCTCAAGCTAATATTTTGCAGAGCCCATATTTGGGTAATCTTGTAACAGTTAATCAATTTATCTCTTTACTGCCACTGAGTCGTGGCAAGCTTTTCTCATTTGGGTGGATATTGGCTATGAGAATTTAATTTCTGAATCTCTTTCTCCTATTGCATCTAAGGAGCACTGTTACATTTCATTTTGGCAGAGGCACACACAAGCTGCTTCCCTTTGCTACTCCAGAAATCAGCAGCCACCTTTATTAGATTGCCTTTGGGTATGTTTACAGTTTTTTCTCTCTTGGCTGCAGCCTTTGACAAAACATGCACAGAACTATATTTGATACACATTTCGCAGGATCACACACCTAAGAGAAAAGTATTTTAAACACTGTGTTGCTTTAGTTCTAAACTTATCTAATTATCTGAAGCTGATATTTTTCTTGGTTTAGATGAAAGGAAGACAAAACCATTAGTGGCGTAAGCTTGCTTTCTTCTCTGTTTTCAGCTGAGGTCGTTGATTAGTTTTCTGTTCTCAACCAACTTCCCCTTAGATTTTTGATTGCATGAACTGAGTAAAACTGTCCTATTCAGCATTTAGACAAACTTTGGGAAGGTTTATGCACTTCAGGAGTTGCTGTATACTTATAACACTGTCTGCAGTAACCAGTGTTGTTGTTGAGCTTGTGCTGGAACATCAGGATCTGGCCATTCAAACATGACCTTTAAGTCAGGAGGCAAAATAAAGCATTGCCAGTTTTTTTTTCCCGTTCCTCTAAAATTGCTCACGTGTTCAAGCAATAATCTCCCTGATGTGTAGCTCCTAGGTCCTGAACCAATGGCTCCTGGCCCTCAGTTTGTGGATCCGTGTGGGACCGTGCATAGGTGTGAATTCTTCCTCTGCAGATCTTGCTGAAAGAATTGGAGTAATGGCTTTTATGTTTTCCCCACATTTTTATTCGGTTGTTAGTGAATGATTCTTTGCACTGTGACAAACCCTTACCACACGTCCATGACAATTTCTGTTTTGCAATGGCATAACGTGGTTGCATCACCAAGTTTCACCTGATGGTGCGAGATGGGTGTCACTACGTCAGCTACGCTCATAGACAAGGTGTAATTTCTGATCAGAATGATATGCATGGAATGTAAATATGTTCCATCATCAAGCTTGTCTTTCCCCATCTCGTTGCTCTGCACCTCCTGTAAGTGATACCACACTCAAGGGATGTTGAACACCGCAGGTGGGAGTGGTGACTGGGTGAGCTCCCGGTGATGGTGTGCGGCCCGGGGTGCTCCAGAAACAACTTGGCACTGAAGGTGCTTTTGGGAGGTGTTTGCCTTTCCACGCTGTGGCAAACTCATGAAAAAACACGCGTGGGACCACGTTTCAGCTCCAGACATGCCAGGTGAGCCTGTCACCTTACTCAATCCTGCCTCAGTTTCCTTGCCTGGAACGCGGCTGCAGTCCTTGGCTCCCTTGTCAGACACCTGGAGATGCTGCCAATAAAACGTGTTGGGAGATGCAGCCAAGAACAAGTGTTACGTGGCAGCATTGCTGCTGTTGATTATATTTCCCCTGGCCTGTCGTCATTCCCGTAGTTTCCTTCCTAGCTCCACCCTCACCCGGGGCTCTCCAGGGCAGCGCTGCCAGTCCCCTGCCCTCTGCCACCACCGTTCCCTGGGGTTTTGGGTTTGGTGGGAGTGGGCGGTGGGAGTTTGGTGCTTTGGTCTTGGTGTGGAGTGGGCGGGCAGGATGCAGGTCCGAGAGGCGACGGTGATGCTCCGAGCGACACGACCCGCGGAGGGATGCTCCAAGGGGGTGCTCCAAGGGGATGCCCCAGGGGGATGCCCTGGGGAAGCGGTGCGGAGCGGACGCCGGCGCGGGCGGGTCGCGGGAAGCCCCGGAGGTCCGGGGGCGGGCGGGC